>JAAOOA010002092.1:5000-68550 GCA_012861695.1 Trematomus loennbergii
ACACAGGTGAGACACACACACACACACACACACACACAGGTGAGACACACACACACACAAGGCCTTCAGACCAGCATTTTTAGTCCTAACATTTTAAAATGCTGACTCATGGTAGAGTTTTGGGATTCTCAATGCTCAGTCATCTCGGGGTTGAGGTGTGTGTGGTGTGTGTGTGTGTGTGTGTGTGTGTGTGTGTGGTGTGTGTGTGTGTGTGTGTGTGTGTGTGTGTGTGTGTGTGTGTGTGTGTGTGTGTGTGTGTGTGTGTGTGTGTGTGTGTGTGTGGTGTGTGTGTGTGTGTGTGTGTGTGTGTGTGTGTGTGTGTGTGGTGTGTGTGTGTGTGTGTGTGTGTGTGTGTGTGTGTGTTGTGTGTGTGTGTGTGTTGTGTGTTTGTGTGTGGTGTGTGTAGTTGAGCTTTTGTTCAGCTGCTGCAGACCCTAACTGTAGTGTGTGTCACAGTGTGTGTGTGTGTGGCAGCTGGTTGCTCACACAGGGGGTGAAAGGAAGGCTGTAACAAAGCAGCCTTTCACATTCTGTATTTAAATGTAGCTGCTGTAGTTTTCCTCTGCAGAGGGACGCTGTGCTTTACTCACTTATTCTGTTAGTCAGGCGGTGCATTCAGCAGCGGTGCATTCAGCAGCGGTGCATTCAGCAGCGGTGCATTCAGCAGCGGTGCATTCAGCAGCGGTGCATTCAGCAGCGGTGCATTCAGCAGCGGTGCATTCAGCAGCGGTGCAGAGCACATACAGACTTGAACGTAGCATGAATAACAGAAGCACAGAGGAAATAACATTCACACAGAAAAGAGTACAAAATACACTTGTAACACACTGGAGATTAATACGTTTCTTTATATTTGAATGGGTTTTTGTGTCAAACGTAACGCATGCCAACATTTAAAAGCCATAATACTGTAGAATAACCTTTAATGAAACCTACAATCATGTGTTTGAAGCCTCCACAGCCCAAATGATGGCATTCAGGTATTAGTTTAACAACTTTAAGGATGTTTGAGAAAGTAAACTGTAAAAAATATAATTATTTTACCAATAATTACATACATTATTGCAATTAAGTAATGTTTATATGCGTTAAAAACCTGATTAATGTCTCATTGTCTGCTGGAACCATGATATTTGGATTTCTGCTCTCAGATGTTTTCACATTTCAGTAAAAATAGAGAAAGTAGCCTCTCAGAAAGACCTGCTTCTCCTGCTCATTTGTTATTCCTTCATGTATTTAACAGGACCGTGCACATTGATCAGCAACTCTGTAAATGTGCCAAGAGGCTATTTCCTCTGTAGTCCCTGCACAGATTTAGTAAGTCACCCTAAAGACACATTTCATTTTAAACAACTAAATGCAATCAATAAAAACACGCATCATACAGTCCTGGGAATGTTAATAAAAAAAACTAAATAGAACAAATAAACAAAACAAAAAAAAAATATATGTTAATAATTGAGTTTTTGGGAGAAGGCTTGGGATTAAATAACTGTTTATCGAGCAACACAAGGCCATTCAAAGTGCTTTACAAACATGAAAGACATTAAGAGCATTAAAGGTAGGGTAGGTAAGTTTGAGAAACCAGCTTGAGTGCGCTAGAATTTGAAAATACACAACCGGAGAAAATCTGCCACTTCCTTACAGAGCCCCTCTCCAACACACACGAACGCGCACATGACCAATGAGGGCACGAGATAAGTTTGTGCACAGATGGAAGGCTGACAGGCGTAGGCCATCCAGTTATTTTAGCCGGGCCGGCTCAGATGATTGGATGGCCTACCTGCCTGTAATGTAGATGTTGAACAGGGCCGGTGATAAACAGCATCCTTGTCTTACTCCCGTTCTTGAGAAATGAAGGTTGTTCTTTTGTGTCCGATCTTGATGCTGCACATGTTGTTTGTGTACATAGATTTTATTAGGTCATATGTTTTACCCCCTATACCGCTTTGAAGTAGTTTGTTGAATAGACCAACATGCCAAATCGAGTCAAATGCTTTTGGAAATCAATGAAACAGGCAAATATTTTGCTTTTATTTTGATTAACATATTGTCAATTAGGGTGTGTAGGGTGTAAATGTGGTCTGATGTGCGGTGATTTGGTAAGAATCCAATTGGCTTTTGCTCAGGACATTGTGTTTCGTAAGGAAGTCTATAAGCCGGGAATTTATAATACTACAAAAGACCTTCCCCAGGTTACTGTTCACACAAATGCCTCTGTAATTATTAGGGTCAGATTTATCGCCGTTTTTAAAAATGGGTGTTATGAGACCACGATTCCAGCTGTCAGGAAAGTAACCTACAATCAGGATCAAATTGAATAGTTTGAGTATAGCCAATCTGATTTTTACTTGAGTGTTTTAGCATCTCGTTCAATATGCCGTCAAGCCCACTTGCTTTTTTTGGTTTTAGGTTAATCAACTTTTTTTCCAGTTCCTGTTTTCCAGTAATTAGAAAGTCCAAAGGGTTCTGGGAGTCCTTGATCCAGCTTGAGATCGCTAGAATTTGAAAATACACAACCGGAGAAAATCTGCCACTTCCTCACAGAGCCCCTCCTCCAACACACACGAACGCGCACATGACCAATGAGGGCACGAGATAAGTTTGTGCACAGATGGAAGGCTGACAGGCAGGTAGGCCATCAGTTATTTTAGCCGGGCCGGCTCAGATGATTGGTCGTACTTTTTACAGTACTACGGCTTCCACAGATTATATTTATTTATGGATTTATTGTCAAAGCATTTAATATATTCATTAATGGATGTTAAGAGCATTCCATGGAATATAACAAGTGTTTCTGAAGTGATTTACATACCCCACCTTAAGAAACATATTATAAAATGGCATTTAAAAACACTAATTAAAAGCAAAGGAACATGAATGAAAGTGACAGAGCAGAGTGAGAAACACACATCTGAAACGCTGAGCTCTGACTTTCAATCATTGCTCACCTTTTTAGCAGAAATAGTTCCTATCACCTCACTTTCTTTCTACTTTCTTTTATCCTTTAGTTATTTCAAGTGCTTCACGCCTAACGAACCGTCTTTGGACCGTGTTAATCTGCAACCCGATATTCAGAACATTCTACGGATCCTGGCCGTATTTGTGTAGCATATGAAAGAATTAGTCGGCAGAAAATTGTCTTAATTAATGGTTCGGCGTATAAATGGTGAAACGATATGGAAAAATGTCCATCCCAGCTTCTCAAAGTCTTTAAATGTCTTGTTTTATCAGTCCAAAACCCTAAATATTCACTTAGAAAGGATATTAAATAGAGAAAAATATAAAATGTCAATATTTTAAAGGCTTAAATCGGCATTAAAACACATTTCGTATCATTTGTCGATCGTTGCGCCTCTAGTAATGTCTTTTAAAGGTATTTTAAAATGGGAAAATGTGAAATTGTGATGTTTTAAAATGGAAAACAGGAAATCCTCACGCAGATTTGGGCTTTATTATGAGATAAAACCAAGAAAAACATCCAATATTCTTAATTAAGAGCCTAGAAAACAGCATTTAAAGACATTTCTGAAATAATTACACAATTTGGTGTGTGTGTGTGTTGTGTTGTGTGTGTGTGTGTGTGTGTGTGTGTGTGTGTGTGTGTGTGTGTGTGTGTGTGTGTGTGTGTGTGTGTGTGTGTGTGTGTGTGTACTTCTCTTCTCAGATGTGTCATTAGGTCGATCTTTTGTTTATATATCAAGTCAGTCAGATTTTAGTTTATCAATTGACACTGCTTAAGTTTGTACAGTATAATAATTCTCATGTTTCATTTCATTATTATGTTTTTGTATTATTGTTTTCCACATTCGAAATATAAAAACAAATAAGAAAACGTCCTCATCAATACCCTCTCTTCCCGTTTCCCTTCAGGACCAGAACTCGTACGCTGCTCCTCCTCCGGGGCCCGGAAACAACCCGCCATGTCATCGTCGTCGTCGTCGTCGTCAGGGGTACCGCCCGGTAACCACGGCAACACCGGGGCGTACCTGAGCAGCCAGGTGGCGTTGAAGCAGCAGCAGCACCAACAGATCCTGGAACAGCAGAAACAGCAATATCTGCAGAGGCAGCTGCTCATGGCCGAACAGGTACACTCAGTTAATAACTATAATAATACCTTTAGGGCAGGGGTGTCAAACTCAATTTCATCACGGGCCACATCAGCATTATGGTTGCACTCAAAGGGCCGGTTGTAACGTTAAGACTATAAAAATACATATATAAATATTTAATATATATCAAATAATATATATTACATTATTGCCTCTGCATTGGATATTATGGGATAGGGTAATAACTTCATAATTAACTACGTCTGAAAGCAGAAGTCTCGGGTCAATAATTGCAAGTCTCTTCAGGGAGAATGTCACAAAATGATTTAAAAAGAAAAGCCAAATTCTGGAAAAACATAAAACAAAGAGTGACATTTTGAGAAAAGAAAAGTAACATTTAAAAAAAAATCTAATTCTGAGAAAAAAGTCAAATTTGAGATGCATTGTGGGACATGTAGTTTATGGGCAACGTGCTTCTGTAAAGTAGCATGTAACCTTATAATAAACATATTATATTCTTTGCGAGCTCTTATGGGGCCACATAAAATGAAGTCGCGGGCCGGATTTGGCCCCCGGGCCTTGAGTTTGACACCCCTGCTTTAGGGGTTTGCTATGGTTTAACGTGCTAAAAGAGACAATCTGTGGTTAGGCCAGACACAAAGACAATAAGTCATAAGCATTAACACGCAAAATAAATTCTACGGAAAACAAGAAGGGAGATTTACTGATTATTTTAAAAACATTTTTGAAAAGTCATTTTGAGAAGTTTGGTCATTTTTCAAATGTTTTTCATATTTAAAATATTAGGTACTTTTTGAAAAATGAGCTAACATTTAACTGAAGTCATTTTGAAAGGTTAGATCATTTATTTTCATAAAGGGTGAGAATAGTGTTAAAAATCAACAATGGAAATATTGTAAATTCTGCATTGCTGAAGTATAATAATCTAACGCCTTCAAATGACCTCGGGAAAAGCAGTGGAAAACAGAAACACTATTGTAACCTCGATTTAATAAAAAGTGTTAAGCGTGAATTTCAATTTTGAGTGTGAAGTATTCTCTATTATCACAAATCTGAAGTCGAGCAACTCATCTGTATTATCCGGAGATAGGTATCCTCCTTTTTCGATATACGTCTTGTCGTGGTTTTAAAGTCTGCATAACAGGAACCTTTTCCTATCAGACCTAATGTTTCTGCTCAAATGGGCTAAAGGTGTGTTTAATATTCACACCTGCAGAAGATTAGAGAGAGTGGGAGTGATGGTGTGAACCTGTAGACACTCACGTTGAACACTAGAGGGCACTGTTGCTCCACACAGCTCTATAGATCCTGGAGCTGCTTCAATGAGAGAGACTCGGGGGGAAAAGCTCCAAAAGGATCAAACTCAGTGATTTAAACCAAGATGGAAAAGTTCTCACAAAGATTTCTTTGTTTACTTCTGATTCATAAGGACAGTGCAATTTGACATATTTGTAATAGAAGACATGAAGTTCTGATGCTCAGACGATTCATAGCTATTATGAACATTGTGTTGAAAGCAGACGTCCTGATGTTTGTTTGTTTTGTTGATAAAAACAATGCTGGGATCACGTTTCTCAGATGAACAAGTTCAAAGGTGTTCTCTTTCAATATATTCAGATGAGACCATACAAGAAACATTAGTGTGTAACCATTAGCCAATCACCAACCAAGGTAACCCCCCCCACCTTATCACCTGAATCACCTCCTAGAGCACCATTAGGCGCTTTCACATCGGAGTACTTTTCCAGTATAGTTCCGAAATGTTGCGTTCACACCAAAAACATCGGAACTAGAACTTAATTCATGAGAACCTTTTCACCCACCTTTTAGTCCCTGCTCTGGCGCATTTCCACTACAGCGCGGAGCTCGCTTTAAGCGTGCCGAGCCGTGCAGGGCCCGTTTTTGGTTGCGTTTCCACTTGGCCTAGTACGGCTAGCGGGTACTATTTCACAGTTTTTCTGGCCTCATAAAATCGTGGTTCTTTCCGGGCCAACAACCAGGCTGAGTCGGGCTGAGTATGCTAAACTAGAGAGAGGGTCGCTGGCAAGGGGGCTACAACTACAACAAGATGGACATATTTGACCGTGATTTAATTGTAATACACGTTTCAAAATGATGAAGTAACAACATACTGATACCGGTTAGTAAAAACCATGAATTAATGCTTTGACAAGTCTGCAGACAGACGGCAGGAGAAACACCTTTTAAAATGCGTGTTTTCTAAATGGAGATTGGCTAAGCTAACGCAGTATATGCTCCGACCGTCCACACTCACAACAACGGCCTATACAGACATAAATAAAGCAGCGACTGTATTCACCATGACACAGGCAGTCTGTGTTTGTACTTGTGTCTAGTTCTGAACAGATATGAGGAGCTGTGAGCTCTGAGTGCTAACAGCTAACGGCTGTGTTGGTTTTCTGTGGTTCTCATTGAAGATGACGTCACGGCTCCGCCTACACTGCGTTACTATAGAAACTACCCCAGTTCCTAAACTGTAATGGAAGCGCAGCATGAAGTGAGCCAGTCCTAACGAGGCCAGCCATACCGAGCGAGGCCGAGCGAGGCCGTGTAGTGGAAATGCGCCACTAGAGAGCAGTACTTTCGTGGGAGAAAAAGGTTCCCATTTCTGATTGGCTGGGCGGATTGCAAACCACGCCCCATAAAACTCCCAAAAAGATTTGTGAAGCCGCCATTTTATTATCCTCGCATTAGCATTATTAGCATTAGCCCAGCGCACAAACGCAGAGAGACTAACTTATGGCCAGAGTTGGGTAAATTATTAAAGTAACGCGTTACTGTAAAATATTACTTCTGTCGGTAACGGAGTAGTGTAACGCGTTACTTTATAATTCAGTAATCACACTACAGTTACTAACATTGCCCGACACGCGTTTTATAAAATCAGTCATAATCACACTGACAGACAAGAGGGGTTTCCGCCGCAGGTTTATATGTACGTAATCTGCGCGACTTCGCGTCCACATCTCCGCGTGCAGTGCTGCATAAACATGGCTGAGTCAGCAATAACTTTCGAGGGGTGGAGGTATGCCCATTATTTTGAGTTCGTCCGAAGAATACACAGGAATGTGACGGTGAGGTGCAAACTGTGTCCAGGCCAGAAGCTGTTATCCACTGCTGCAAACACCACGTCAAACCTCAACAAACACCTGCAAAGAACACATGCTAAGCTGTCTTGCAAGCTTGTTGTGGTAGGCTGGTAGCCTATTTATTAAAGAGCATATAAAAAGAAAGACTTGTGTTATGTCTAAAAAACATGGGAGCGGTGGAGAGATGAGGAGGTGTCGGCGTTCTGGCGATTTACTCTGAAGGCTTCAGTAGAAGCTGCTGGGAGTCCCAGCAGCTTCTACTGAAGCCTTCCCCAACTCCGGGGACTTCCGGCCGGGGACTCCGGGTGGCAGTATACGCCGTGAAGTTGTTTGCGGCCTGCCAGTAAACCCAAAGCAGAAGAAGAAGAAGTGACGTCAGCGGCTTCATTTGCCTAATCCTTCCCCAGGAACTTATTCCGGTGTGAACGCGATCTGTACTCAGTTCATCAGAACTAAAGAGTTCTGATGAACTGAGTACGGCAAAGGACTTGGTGTGAAAGCGCCTATTGAGTTCTATTTAACCAAATGTCTCTCAGAGGGGCGTGGGAGGGGCTCCTTATTTTCATCTAAAGTAACAGACAGAGAATCAACACTTTGGAAACAGGGCTGAAACAGAGGGGATTATGGGTAATGCTGCAATGATCTGTTTGGTGTTTCAGCCAATCAGACACAGGCTCTGGATATATCTGAGACCTGGGATATATTGATGAAGAGGATAATAGGGGACTTTAAAACTAGAATGTAATGTAAGTGGGTTACACTTAGTAAAATCGGATATACTGTTTTTTGTAAAATGTCTAATGTGTGTGTGCGTGTGCGTGGTGTGCGTGCAGGAGAAGCAGCGTCAGCAGGACCAGCAGCTGCAGAGGCACCTGACCCGCCCCCCCCCTCAGTACCAGGACCAGCCGGGACCACCGACCAATCAGAACGCTTTCCCTCAGCCACCAGGCAACCAGTTTACAGGTACCTCAAACACTTCAGTTATTCTCAGGAAGCCGGGGATTTAACGGTTGCTCCATTTTAAAAATAAAAGTAGATATAAATATTTAAATGTAAATAGAGAAGGAAAGTAAACGTGTTTTTCATGCAAACATCGGCTCTCAGAAATAGAGATTTACTGTTTTAAATCACATTAAAGGAGATGTATTGTGAGTCAAGAACCAAAAGATAAGACAATTAGGCACTGACACTTGATTGATACTTAATTGAATATACTGCTAATTTAATTTCTCTGCTTTAGTGCAAGAACATTTCATTTGAGATCATATTCAGCATAACACACTTCAGGTTCACTCGGAGTGTGCACATGAAAATGAAGTCTTATGTTGCTGAATGAAAGAGGTGGAGCAGTTTATCAGCTCAGTTTCATGAGAAGAAAGCAGGTTGTTGTTTTTGCTCGCCGCTGATTTGAAAGTGAAATAACAAACAAGGGTTCAGTTTCTGTTTCGACACGGAGACGCTGCAGAAACACTGAGGATCGTTTACACATCCACGGCTGCAGCATGAATAACTCAGATCAGAAGTTAGTGTGTTGCAGCACGCTAAACAAATACAGTAAATATTGGTCAACATGCTTTGGTTTTTTAATACTTCACAAGTTAAGACTTATTATTGTTTATGTATGATTTAGTATTTGGTTATATCAGTGGTTTAAGTTGAGGAGGACTGGAGTGTTTTTAATCATTTATTAAAAGTTAATAGTATAAAATAAACACGGGCATAAAAATAATGGAAATAAATAACAATAAACTTCAGCTTTAACATTTCAATTTGAAGCCAAAATTGTTATTCATTAATTATTTATAGTTATTATCATTAATAAATACATCAGAATCAGGTGGGTTCACACGTACGAGGAATTTGACTCGATGTCGTGGTGCTTACATAAAAGTAAAACAAACATTTAAAAACACAGAGAGACTATTAATCAAACTTCATAAACATTAAAACTCTTCTTTCCTCTCCACAGCTTCCTCTCAGCCAATGGGCAGCGTCGGCTCGATGGGAGGCCCCGCCCCCTCCCAGCGCATGTTCCCCCAGAACCAAGGCATTCTGGGTATGAGCCTCGGGGGGGGCCGTCTGGAGGAGTAGCTCCGCCTCCAACAGGAAGTGACATCAGCCTGACTTCTTGCGGCGGGGACGTCCTCTACAACAACAACAGCATGCAGCAGCCGGTTGCCATGACGAGGCAGCCGCTGAGCGCCATGGCAACCGCCACTTATCGCCACTCCCTATTGGCTCAGCAGCATCTGAAGGGGCCGCCGAACGCCTCCATGTTGAAACAGCAGCAGCAGATTAACGCTCGCATGCCTGGAAACATGCAGAGCGTCGCCTGGCAACAACAGCAGCTGGCCAATCAGACGCCTCCCTTTAGCTCCGCCTCCAACACCTTCCACCTGCAGCAGCAGCAGCAGCAGCAGCAACGTCTCTCCAAGATGGCCCCCGGCGGGGCAGCTAGCTTCGGTTCGATCCCCGGCGGGCGGCCAATGGGGGGTCTGAACATGATGCAGAACAACATGGCCGCCGCGCAACAACGTGCAGCGCCAAACCCTCAGATGTCCAATCAGCCTCAGCAACAGCCTCAGCAACAGCAACAAACAGCCAATCAGAGCGCAGCAGGGCTTCCTGACCTCGCTGCGTTCGGACAGGTGGTTGCCGGCGGCGGTGGTCGCCCCGGGTTACAGTGTAACCAGGGTTACCAGGTGAGCAGGACCGCGGCGCAGCAGCAGCAGCAGGTGGCGTTCGGGTACAACGTGGCGTCAGGAAGCTTCGCCGGAGAGAGCGAGCTGGTGGACTCGCTGCTGAAGGGACACAACGCTCAGGAGTGGATGAACGACCTGGACGAGCTGCTAGCCGGGCACCATTAGCATCTGATGCTACGCTGTTAGCTCCTGATGCTACACCGTTACCTCCTGATGCTACTCTTAAAGCTACTCCTGAAGCTACACCTGCTGAAGGGACACGACGCTCAGGAGTGGAAGAACGACCTGGACTCGCTGCTGAAGGGACACCATTAGCTGCTGATGCTACACCTGATGCTACACCGTTAGCTGCTGATGCTACACCTGAAACACCTGCTCCTGAAACACCTGAAACCTGCTGAGCTGCACCGACACTTCCTCTGATCAGGCAGGAGGTCGGAGCGTTAGCAGCATTAGCCAGCGAGCTAACGGAGTGACAAGTCTCATCTCACTGATTCACCATTAGCACCTGAAAGACCTGCTGAAGGGACACAACACTCAGGATGCTACACCATTAGCATCTGATGCACCTGAAGCACTTCCTGCTGCACCCGATCTGATCTACTTCCTCTGATCAGGCAGGAGGTCGGCGCGTTAGCATTAGCATTAGCAAGCGAGCTAATGGAGCAACGTCATGAAGGTTGTTGTGAAATATCTCTTTGAGGTATCTGAGCTGCAGCGTCCATTGCAATGCGATGAAGAAATGTGCTGAGACGAGTCACTGCGGGGTTTAAAATGCAGCAGATGCTAACAGATGCTAACAGAGGCTAACGGATGAAACCAGGCTCCACGCAGACAGCTGGTTAACGATGAGCTGCTCTATGCAGAGTTACTCACCAGGTAGAACAACACTTTCCTATCAGTATCCTGTCTTCTGATGAGTGACAGATTAGTGAAGTTTATCTAAAAAAACACCTCTGTTTAAAAGTGTACAGGTGTCTCTTTAACTCAGTCACACTCCATGTTGAATCCTAACAAAGGAGAATAATGGAAAATATAATTTAAAAGTCACGATGTATTTGATTTCTTGACATTGGAATCTATTGAGTAATCCCAAAACAGCAACACATGTTCGAAAGAGAACCACGTATATTATACGTGTATTTCTACCTGGTGTGCGACTCTGAAGGAGCGGCAGACTGAAGTGTGCAGATGTGTGTGTGTGTGTGTGTGTGTGTGTGTGATTGTGTGTGTGTGAATGACACACTGCAGTGTTTATAGGAGACTGAACGAAGGAGTCAAAACTACTGAAGCTGATTCAGTGTTAAACCACTGTAACCCCCCCCCCCCAGCCCCACACACACTCGCACACACACACACACACACTCACACAGTTTCAAATCCATAGACTTTTCAGCGGAGATGAAGTGAAACAGGAAGTAAAAAAAGTCCTCAAGGGACAGGACGCTGTTTTTGCACGTTTTAAAAATCAAATAATCGGCAACTATTTTGAAATGTTTTCCACCAGAAACGGTTAAATAATCCAATATTCTCAATGGAAGTTTCTAGAAGTGGTGTGTGTGTGTGTGTGTGTGTGTGTGTGTGTGTGGTGTGTGTGTGTGTGTGTGTGTGGTTGTGTGTGTGTGTGTGTGTGTGTGGTGTGTGTGTGTGTGTGTGTGGTGTGTTGTGTGTGTGTGTGTGTGTGTGTTGTGTGTGTGTGGTGTGTGTGTGTGTGTGTGGTGTGTGTGTGTGTGTGTGTGTGTGTGTGGTGTGTGTGTGTGTGTGTGTGTGTGTGTGTGTGTGTGTGTGTGTGTGTGTGACCACGCCTCAGTGTTTGTATAACTGATTATTCATTTAACCACAGCACGTAACTGAGATGGATTTAAAGCAGGAGCTCGGCGGAGAACATTTCCATACTGTAGGGAAATATCTGCACACGCACTGCTATTTTAATACAAACAATGCAGCGTGTGTGTGTGTAGGCAAATGATCTGCACTCATGTAAAATTCGGTTTCGAGCATTTCTTTTCACGCTCCAGAAAGCTTTATCTCCGTCGACCTCACAGCGATGTTAACGCTTATATTTGTATTTAAATAATAACACAGAGGTTTGAAGTTCAGATAAACCAGAAGCAGGTTTCTCATTAATCAGATACTCATATCCACTCGGTAAAACGTGCAAAAAGCAGAAGACATTTATTTTTTTCATGTAGAAAGTCCTGAGAGGCCGCGGAGGGTCTTTTGTGTTCTGAGTCTGATCCAAAGTGTTTTCTGTGTTTATCATGTATTCAGAAAAGGCGGGGGAAGCTGGGGGATGAAGTTTCTCATCGGGGTCATGTGTGTTTATCGTGTTTGGAGTTGTGGTTAAATTAAAACTACAAATACAAACATGACGAATGATCCTGACAGAGAGACACACACACACACACACACACACACACACACACACACACACAGTCAGAAACAGTCAAACACACACACACACACACACAGTCAGAAACAGTCAAAACACACACACACACACACAGTCAGAAACAGTCAAACACACACACAGAAAACACACACACAGCCAGAAACACACACTGTCAGAAACACACACACACACACACAGAAAAAAACACACACACAGCCAGAAACACACACACACACACACACACAGAAAAACATGCACACAGAAAAACACACAACAGAAAAAACACACACCACAAATTCTGCAGAACTTTTTAAAATCTTATTTTGAAGGATTTATAACATTTAAGAATTACTCTGACACTAACATGTATGAAAAACTGCAAAAATACAGAAAATCCCAGTTTTAGGTCATGAACCCAGAAGACAAGTTACATCCGACTCAGATCAACCTCAACAAGCATCCTTTCTTCTCGTTCTCTCGTTAAGCAAATAATGTCTGATCTGAGACGCTGAGCATCAGACGCATCTTGAAGTTAACTTCCTCTCGTTAAATCTCCACCAACTGAAGTCCCCTCGCCGTTTAAAGACTGACTTTATAATCCGATGAAGCATTAAAAAAAACTCCCAACATTTCAAAGCTCTGACGACACTTTCCGGACTCCACATCCTTCAGGGGAAATCCTCGCAGGTTGGATAAGACGATCAATGATCAGTCATTGAGTCTTAAAGCGCTGCCTCGGTCTTTTCTTCATTGAGGTTTTTGTTCAGGGCGTGTTTCTGCCTGGGAGTCTGAATCCAGGGAGAAATGTCCCATACAAACAAACATGAGTGAATGAATTGATCATTAATGCTCGTTACGGTGATTATTAATCGTTTGTCATGATGATGGAAAATGAATTCTTGTGATGAAAATGTTCCTTTAGTACGACAGCATATTAAAGCTATTAGAATATATAATTACAGATTGGGAGGATGGGGGAAATCTCCACAAAGATAAATAAATTCAGAGAGTATAAAGTCTTACATTTATGTTGCAAACATATGAGGAAAAAAGTGAACATTATTTAAAAAAAATCTGATTTACGCAAAAAAAAAGTGAATATTTCATAAATCTGCGATAAAAAGATTTGTAAATTCTGAGATTAAGTCGTAGATTTACCGAAAGAAACGCAGAGAATTAGTACATTTACAATTTGAATCTTGTGTGTTTTTCTTTGATATCCCCCCTCCTACGATAGCGCTAACAAGCTGTCGTGCTAGCATCACAAAGGTTTTGAACGTAGCATTTATGTTTCCAAAATTGAAAATATCGTCCTGTTTCCTGAATAATTCACAGACGTTAAAGTGTTAAAACCTGTCGGATCGGACCGCGACGAAGAGTTTAACGTTGAATATGTAGCAGTGTAGAGTTGAGTCTTACAGTTCTCATTATATACATTTAGTTGGACCTCTGCTCCGTGGTCATCGTACGATTCTTCGTCCGCGGTCCGATCTTTCCCGTCTCCCTGCTGTACTGTTTTCCTTCACAGAAGTTTGTCGTGTATTTTATTTTAACGTTATTATCGATATCTTGGGCTGGTGTCACGTTTCCGATCTCCTGCCGAACTCTTGTTCTGGGTTGAACTGTGTAAATATAAATATATTTTTTGTATGTAAGCCTTTCCTAATGATCTGGAGAAGATAGATGTTATTTTTATATATTATTGCAGCGGATTTTTTTGTAAGTATTTATACTTTGATAATATGGTTCTCTGTAAAACAAGAGTATTATGTAAATATAGTTCTTTAGAAACAGCTTTGTGGTCCGTGTGTTTTCTTTCTGTGTCATCTTTAATGTGTGTGTGTGTGTGTGTGTGTGTGTTTTCATACATGACAATACTTTCCACTGTTTATTTAAGACGTGGTTGGTTTTTAACTCTCAGTTACAGTAGCAATATGTTTTACCGCTTCTTTAAGTGTTTTCATTTCCCAAATATATATGTCAGATTTTTAATTAATGGAAATATTTACAAGTTTCCATATTCAAAAAACTTCAGGAAAAAGGCACTTTCTTCATTTAACCCAAATTGGTTAATTAGGGTTATAATCAGGATCAGGATAGTTTTTTTTTTATTACCCGTGGGGGAAACTTCTGAAGCAATAGGAGTCAGGACTCAGAGAGACACGAGGAGAGCTTACTTAAAGGTGGGTAGGTCATTTTTGAGAAACCAGCTCAAGTGTGCTAGAATTGAAATACACAACTGGAACAAATCTTCCACTTCCTCACAGAGCCCCTCCTCCAACACACACGAACGCGCACATGACCAATGAGGGCACGAGATAAGTTTGTGCACAGATGGAAGGCTGACAGGCAGGTAGGCCATCCAGTTATTTTAGCCGGGCCGGCTCAGATGATTGGTCGTGCTTTTTACAGTATTACGACTTCCACAGATGACATTTTTTTAATGTATTTATTGTCAAAGCATTTAATGTATTCATTGCTATCGGGATGTTAAGAGCATTCCATGGAATATAACAAAAAGTGTTTCTGAAATAAATTACGTACCCCACCTTTAAATATCTGCCACAACATAAGTAACCGGATCAAAGTAACATTACGTACAGTCCGCGGCACTGTGAGTGCAGACGTCGATGTGTCCCATTATCATTCATATCATATCACATCAACATGGGCGTCGCAGCCATTATATGAGGGTGGGACAAGTCCCCCCCACTTTTTCAAATGATTAGTTTAGACCCCCCCACTTTTACTATGCGGAAAGTCCGTGAATCGGTCTATCCACTCGCTGCACTTTGTAGATTCGCTGTGTCAGTGCTTCACTATCAAATGAAATCCATTCCACTTGCTTATTGAGAGAATGCCCAAATCAATGAAACTCCGTACCATGTTTTCACTGCTACTTTGTACCAAGGCAGATTCTCACATAGCGCGCGCATGTTCAAGGAGTGTTGTCATAGTTGGACAGCTCAGATCTGTTGTATGAAGCGATGCCGGTAGCGGAGGTAAGGCACACACACCAAATGTTCAGGAAATGGTTAATACAGCGAAAATCAAAGCTGACGATCTCTTGGTTTGATATGTTTTCTCCCCCAGACAACATGGACATAAGAACATTTTTCAAAGAAGAGGAAAGTAAGTAATCAGCTGGTAGCAGTTAATCAGTTAACAGTGATGGCGGTGTCTCACTTCTGGAGAGGAGTTTCGTCTTTATGTCATGATAGAGAGATACAAATACTGAATAGTTTAGATGAGAAAAGGCATCGAAATGCCAGGTTACTAGTATTTATCAGTATTTATTATCACTTCACCACCTCTCTTGACATCTAGGCACTTGAGAGTGAGTCAGAGGCAGAATACAGGGACAGTGGAGAGAGGTCCATTGCTCAGGTGAGTGATGAAAGGGAAATGACAGTTGAGAGTAAATTGTGATGTGGACTCTCATCCCAGGATTTTAAGGAAATCAGTGGGGATATTGAACAGGAAACATTTCAGTCAAGGGGCATCATATGACCAATATAGACAGAAGAGCAACATTTATTTGAACATTTAAGTCAATGATACCATTCCTAGGTGAACTTAACATCCGTATGGAGTCAGATCAGTCTCAATATTAATAAATGCTCACAGAAGGATTCACAAATGTATTTTGCGATTTATATATAAATGACTCTCCACAACAATATCTCTCAATGCACTCACAAATATTTATTGTTGTATATAAATGTACAAAAAATGGGCATTTAAACTGCTTTTTATTAATTCAAAGACAGCTCTGAATTAATAATCAAATATGTTTCCTTTCTTTACTACTGAAATTACAAAATGTACCCATCATTTTCTTCATGCTAGTATAGCCACATAAAAGTATCAAACCACCTGTTAAAATGCACCAGAATACAGGAAATCTATATTTTTTCGCCCCCACACCCCCGTTAAAAATGTCCCCCCCACATTCAGGATGCTTCCTACGCCCATGCATCATAATGTATCATATTTCCTGATCTGAGTCAGCTTCTTGAGCCGTATCTGGCCGTGCAACACTCTGTGTCACATACTGTATGCAGAAGTATCATTTTAAGCAACACATTAAGTTGACGAAACACTCGAGTCAAATGTGATTGTCACATGGCAATGTATTTTAATGATTCAAAATGGCATGGTTTTAAGTGTGTGTTTTTTACTCTGAAATGTGTTTGCCTTTTTAACTGGTTTTAACTTTCCCAGCTGCATGCTTTTATTTTGAAATGTTTGGATTGGCCTTGCCATGCTGATTAACAATGAGTGACCACACCTGGAGCCAACAGCAGAGGACAGACTGAGACTGGGAGAGACTGAAGGAGACAGCAGAGGACAGACTGAGACTAGGAGAGACTGAAGGAGACAGCAAGGAGAGACTGAGACTGGGAGAGACTGAAGGAGACAGCAGAGGACAGACTGAGACTAGGAGAGACTGAAGGAGACAGCAGAGGAGAGACTGAAGGAGACAGCAGAGGACAGACTGAGACTGGGAGAGACTAAAGGAGACAGCAGAGGAGAGACTGAGACTGGGAGAGACTGAAGGAGACAGCAGAGGAGAGACTGAGACTGGGAGAGACTGAAGGAGACAGCAGAGGAGAGACTGAGACTGGGAGAGACTGAAGGAGACAGCAGAGGACGGACTGAGACTGGGAGAGACTGAAGGAGACAGCAGAGGAGAGACTGAGACTGGGAGAGACTGAAGGAGACAGCAGAGGACAGACTGAGACTAGGAGAGACTGAAGGAGACAGCAGAGGAGAGACTGAAGGAGGCAGAACGCAGCAGGATCACCTTCACAGCCCTGGAAAGACTGGTTTTGAGAAAAGACTTTTAACCCTTTTAACATTTGAATTCTTTGTATTGTTTTAACTGTGTTTAATTGTATTTTAAAAAGTTTAGACTATCTTTTTACTGAGATTATATTTTAGACAGCTCTGATTTGAGTTTTCTTAGTAAAGTTGTTATGTTCTCCTGAATAAATGATTGTGTTAAAATCTTAAACGTAGTAGTTGGCTCCTTGATTACCCAGTTTTTCTCTCTACCTGATTTTAAAGAACCCTTTCCCTCTCCATACATGGTTACCCCTCCCCCCTCCTTTACAGAATTAAAGTCAGATCGTGTCTTAGACGGGCAGTGATATCATAAACCTGTTATTGGACACATTCAAACACTTGTTCTTTTACCAGCTGTGTTCACCTTGTGGCTTTGATCATGGATAAAGTGTTTAAGTCATGGATGTTTAAAGTTTAACTTCTTCATATGTCTAATATTATAGTTTACTTTTCATTCAGGAAGTATGACGCAGCGCTGTCAGTCCGCTTCTCCATGTTTGTGATTGGTCAAATGTTGCTAGCCCCGCCCCTTTCATGTGAACGTGCACTCAGCTGGACAGAGAAAACCTGGCTTGAGTTACTGAGTTGATAACCAGCGTCTCAGGACCGTTAGCGAGAGCGCGTTTGTTTTGGATTAGGTAAGCCAGCTAACTCAAACATATCCAGGTTATGTTGAACCGGCTTCGTAGTACAGGCCTCAGGTGTCCCTCAACAATAACTATCTCTGACCGAGAGCTGCCCGGTCATAAACTGGTAACAAGTTGCTAGAGCAGCCCCTCCTTAAGGGGCATAGCGCCTGGTCAGCTGAACAAAACAAAATAGATGAGGTAGAGAGGAGAGGAGATGTGCATTAATGTAATGCATCGTGTTATTATGGGATGGATAACAGTCAGTCGGGGTCGGGTCTTGTTGATGAGGCCGGTATCAGAGGAGAACAACACATCAATACTAAATAAACACTTTGTTTACGTGTCTACCTTTAGAAGTTGTGCTTTCAAAGCTTCTTTATTATAATCTTCTTTATAATGCAGATTTCTCCTGAACTCACCGAAAGTCAACATAAAGCTTCTCACATTCTGAACACAAATACCTGTACTTTCTACTTCTTACATTTCCCAAACAGGCTGGTTCCTTTAGTTTGAATGTGTGTTTGGTGGCGTGATCATTATTATTTAGAGTCATTGCGTGCCTATTGATTTGAACACGATCCGTGTATCCATCATTTCCTGGTCTTCTCTAAAGAAGAGGGACCAATGAAAACGTTGTCATGTTGCCGTTGTTCAGCATGGAAACATTCATTAGCTAACAATGACATTATTGTTCTATTAATATAAAGGGAGGTCAGGTACTCTTTAAAACAGCTGCTAGTTATGGGTACTTTTTACTGAAGTACATTTCAAAGCCCTCTTTACTTTGACTTGAGTCAAGAAGTTTAGTCAGTACTTCTACTTTCACCAGAGTATTTTTAAACACGAGTATCTGTACTTCTACTTGAGGAAAGGATGTGTGTACTTCTACTTGAGTACAGGATGTGTGTACTTCTACTTGAGTAAAGGATGTGTGTACTTCTACTTGAGTACAGGATGTGTGTACTTCTACTTGAGGAAAGGATGTGTGTACTTCTACTTGAGTAAAGGATGTGTGTACTTCTACTTGAGTAAAGGATGTGTGTACTTCTACCCTCTCTGACTGAATTGTGTTAAAGTCAGTAAAGCACTGGGGAAGTGCTGCAGGTGTTATGAGTTAAAGTGTGTCTACCTGTGCTGAAGCCCCGCCCCTACAGGTGTGTCTCTCTCCCTCTCTCTCTCTTCAGTCTCACCTGTGCTGAAGCCCCGCCCCCTGCAGGTGTGTCTCTCTCTCTCTTCCTGTCTCTCTCTTCCTCTCTCTTCACTCCTCTCTCTCGCTCTTCAGAGATGTCGGAGGACTCGGTCGGCCTCGCCGCCGTCACCGTGCTCGGCGTCCTGGAGCAAGGTAAGAACAGAAGGCATGCTGGGTAATGTGAGAGCAGACCGACGGTTCGTTCTGTCTGAACACACCTGAGGTACCTTTAGTTCGTCTAATACTTGATATTTATCATTATTATCATTTACTATTATTATTTTACAATTTTAATTTAATTATTACATTATTATCTGTATGATTTTGATTTGGTTTATTTGTATGCTAAATAGAAACATGATATATGATACCCACATTGTTTAAATTCTTCTTCTCCTTTTTTACACGAGTTATTAGTTCCTATATTTGATTCATTAAATTAATGATTTAACATAATTTAAAAACATATAAGAAATAAATCAGAGAAGAACAAAATGTTCATGGATTGTTAAATTATTATTCTAATAATTATTAATAAATATAATAATTATCCGTCTGTCATCACATTGCTGTGTGTGTGTGTGTGTTTTTTTCTGTATGTGTGTGTGTGTGTGTTTGTTTCTGTGTGTGCGTGTTTGTTTCTGTGTGTGTGTGTTTCTGACTATGTGTGTGCGTGTTTGTTTCTGTGTGTGTGTGTTTCTGACTGTGTGTGTGTGCATGTCCGTGTGTGTTTTCTGTGTGTTTGTGTTTGTCTGAATTTGTGTATGTGTGTGTGCGTTTGTCTGACTGTGTGTGTGTGTGTGTGTGTGTGTGTGTGTGTGTGTGTGTGTGTGTGTGCAGCGTATTTCTGTCTGCAGGTGATCTATGCCAGGAGGAAGTTCAAAGTCTCCCCCCCTCCACTGCCGGCCCGCCCCAGTTTGAGCGGATCTTCAGAGCTCAGTGAGACTCCGATTATTGTTTATATTGATGATTATTATTGTTATTATTTATATAGTTATTTCTGTAAACCTGCGTCAGAGTGTCCGAGTGTCCGAGCGAGTGTCAGAGTGTCCGAGTGTCTGAGCGAGTGTCCGAGTGTCCGAGTGTCAGAGTGTCAGAGTGTCAGAGAGTCAGAGTGTCAGAGTGTCAGGCCCAATCCCAAACCGCCCCCTACACCCTACCCCTACACACTACCCCTCCGTTTGCGCGTTCGCGCGGAGGGTCCGCCACATTAAGTGCTGTTCCAAACCAACGAGTGTGGAGAGGTGTGGAGGGGGAGGCTATCAAGCCCTCAAACAGCGAGTCTGCAGCGGTGCTGACTTGAGACCGGTCTCTACCTGACCGGAGTCACGCTGTGTGTGTCCGTCAGGAAACACGCTGTGTACAAACAGTTCCAGCAAACATCCACTGATAAACTGCTATGTTAACAACCTCATGATAACCTCATATGTTTTTAACTTAGGATCATACCTGTGTTTAGTCTAGAAAAAGGTAAATGTGTGCATTTTATTATAAAGTTGTGTATATTTACAGACTGTTGCAAAAACTAAGAAGCTTATAAACATCAGGTTTAAAACTAAAAGAGCTTTACAAAAAAGTAACACAATGAAAGATGTTTGGAGTTTTATTTGAGTTATTAATTTACATTTTTTGTCTCAGAGATGCTGATTTGAAACCGTTGTTACATACAGTTACGGCATTTCCTGTTTCTGCCGGAGAGAGGGGAGTTTGTCCCAAAGCTTGCTGCTGTATTTACTCCCTCAATCTGACAGGAGGGAGCCTCGTTGAGCTGCGAGTGTGGCTACAGACGGAGTTCACTCCGTCACGGAGGGGTAGGGTCGAGGGAGTGGTTTGGGATTGGGCCTCAGAGAGTCAGAGAGTCAGAGTGTCAGAGTGTCAGTAAAGCAGCTCTTATCACTCTGTGGTCATAACACTCAGATGCTTTTATTCAGAACATCCCGGAGTCTTTTTACATTTAAAGTAAGAAAATCAGCAGATCTTCATATCAAGAAACTGTTATTTAAAACATTCAATGGTTTCAAACTCTTGATATCGACAAAGAAACTAAATGTATCTGACAAACAGTTCAAACAAACTTTTGGAAATCAGTTAAATTAACTTCAAAATCGGAAATGCAAACTTTCAATTTAAAGAAGGGGGAATCTTTTGGATAAATAAATTCTTAAAAACATTTTGAATCAGAAAATGCAAATTCCCTTTGCGTTTAAAATCTAAAGAAATCGATTAAAAAACTCAAATAATTAATTTAAAATACCCTTTAAGGGTAGAACAATCTGCAGAACATCATAACCTTTAAGGGTAGAACAATCTGCAGAACATCATAACCTTTAAGGGTAGAACAATCTGCAGAACATCATAACCTTTAAGGGTAGAACAATCTGCAGAACATCATAACCTTTAAGGGTAGAACAATCTGCAGAACATCATAACCTTTAAGGGTAGAACAATCTGCAGAACATCATAACCTTTAAGGGTAGAACAATCTGCAGCAGAACATCATAACCTTTAAGAGTAGAACAATCTGCAGAACATCATAACCTTTAAGGGTAGAACAATCTGCAGCAGAACATCATATATTTTAATATATTTAAAAAGATGCAGAAATGTTTGTATGTGTCTGTTGATGGTGTTTTCAGAGCGAACTGCTCCGAGTACTTCCCGATCTTCATCATCGTCCTGTGGATCTCCGGAGTCTTCTTCAGTGAAGGTGATCACACACACACACACACACACACGCACACACATGCACACACACACACACACACACACACACACACACACACACAACACACACACACACACACCACACACACACACACACACACACATGCACACACACACATGCACACACACACACACACACACATGCACTCACACACACACACACACACACACACACACACACAACACACACACACACATGCACACACACACATGCACACACACACAGAGAGAAAAATATGACACACTCTGTTACAGCTCTTAAATATAGACCTAAGTATTAATATATAAGTATTGATGTTTGTGTTGCAGCGCTGTCCTGCCTCTGTGGGCTTCTGTATCTTTACGCACGTCTCCGGTACTTCCAAGGATACTCAGAGTCTGCTGAGGGACGGTACGACACACACACCATGTTTATTTAACAGGCCCTGGTGTTCCCTCTCCTGTAGTGTTCAGTTTGAGTGCATGTAAAGGGTCTGCAGAGGCTAAAATAGGATGCTAACATGAACCTGGAGGAGAGCGCAATATGTCCTCAGATAACAAACAGGTTGAAAGGGAATGTAAGCATACAGAAACAATTTGGTGAATTTGAAAAAGATTCAATGAAAGGTAACTACAGTATAAAGTAAGAATGTTAACTGAGTTGAATTCTTTCATAACAAAATAAATGCAAATATAATTCTAATAATTACCAAAAAAGATATATAATTATTTAAAATATAATTGCTTTAATAATAATAACTTGAATTGATATAGCGCCTTTCATCAACCCAAGGTCGCTTAACAAGAAACATAGAACAAGACATAGAATAAAGGGTAGAAATGGAGGGGGGGGGGAGTTCATGTTGAACAGATGAGTTTTCAGGGTTGATCTGAAGATGTTCAGAGAAGTGTTACGGCAGCAGGGAGGGAGTTCCAGAAGGGGGGGGACACACACTGAAGGCACGGCCCCCGAAGGTGCGGAGGCGTGAAGGTGGAAGGGACAGCAGGCCGGAGTCTGAGGATCGAAGGGTGCGGGACGGGACGGGACGGGACGGGGGGTGGAGGAGATCTGTGAGGTACTGAGGGGAGAGGGCACGGAGGGACTTGTAGGTGAGGAGGGACTTGTAGGTGACGAGGAGGAGGAGTTTGTAGGAGGAGGGACTTGTTCGGGAGCCAGTGGAGGTTGGAGAGAGTGGAGGTTGATGTTCTGATGAAGAACAATTTAAAAAAACAAGCAAAGTCATTAAGTACAAAATAATCAGGTGATTCTCACATTCGATTAAACAGTTTATAAAATCAGAATACTTTTGTGAATTTATCTATTTCCTTTTCTTTTAATTTTGTATTATTATTTTTTTTTTATTATCATTATTATGTGTTTGTTTGTTTGTGTATTTATTGTGCAGGCTGGACCCCCTGTACTCCAGCGCGCGGGTTCTCTGGCTGCTGATCTGGTTCTGCGGGCTCGGGGTTCTGTTGTCGTTCTGCAGGATCTACTTGAAGCTGGACCTGATCAAAGGGCTCTACGCTGCCCTGGGCCTCGTCTGAAGGAGACAGCAGGAGAAAGGCAAAGGGCAAACAAACGGGCCGGTTCATGTGACAAAAAATAAAAATAAACATCAGAGGAAATGTGCTTGTGTCTTGTCTTTAGTAAAGTATAGAGTTTTATATATTATTCTGATATAGTTTTGTGTGCATGTAAATGGTCTGCAGAGGCTAAAATCCCTGTGTTCCTTCCAGAGGAGTTTCTCTCCCACAAACTAGAATTCTGACTTTTCTCAAGTTTCTGACTTTTTTACTAAAAGAAACTGACTTTTTCCTCAGAATGATCTTTCTCTATATGATGACTTTTCTTCCTAAAATAGATTTTCTTCAAATTATAACTTTTTTCTTAAAATTCCGACTTTCTCTAAATCCTGTCTTTTCTCCAAAATTTTTTTAAAGGGGACCTATCATTCAAAATGCACTTTCGTACGTCTTACATGAATATGTGTCCCCGGTGTTCCAGGGAACTCACCAAGTGTCAGAAAACACAACCCTCTCTATTTTCCTCCATACCCAAATCTCTAAAAAACGGGCTGCAATGGATCTGATAAAAACTGATCCAGATTTGAAATTGTTCTGACGTCAGAAACAGGGAGCTCCGCCTATATG
The DNA here is from genome assembly GCA_012861695.1 of Trematomus loennbergii. Taxonomy (NCBI): domain Eukaryota; kingdom Metazoa; phylum Chordata; class Actinopteri; order Perciformes; family Nototheniidae; genus Trematomus; species Trematomus loennbergii. Next base: position 28,801 of record JAAOOA010002092.1, read on the forward strand.
GGCAACTCTCCACCTATCAGGGGAATGGGGGGTTGGGCCACGACCACGGCCATTGCCGCTCGAAAGCGCTGGAGACGCTGTAGTACATATGCCAGGCCTGTAAGTGGCGCTGTAGTCTGCCACAAAAGCAGCGAAGAAGACTTCTCACAGAATCAGCCCTGCAAAAACAGGGCTGGAAAAGAGCAAATAGAGCGAAATGAGGCATGGCTAAAATGCATGATCTGTTTGGTATTTGAAAAAAAATGTTTAATATAGGTATGGCCCTACAATATATTATTCAAATATAGCATGATAGGTCCACTTTAAGTTTTAAATTCAAACTTATTTTTTAAATTATGACTTTTTTCCGAGATATTTTTAAATTATAATTAATTTTCTTACAATTATTAATTTTCTTAGAATCTTATCTATTCTCAAAATTCTGAATATTCTTTCAAATTCAATCTTTTTCTCACTTTTCTGCATTCTTACTTAGAATTTGACTTTTCCCAAATGTCTCACTTTTTAAAACCATTTAGAGGAATCGACGAATCAGATGAGGCCTTTATCCGGGACCTGCCCCCCTGGGATAGGTCAGGGTCATGTCACGGGAAGCTTCTGACCAATCAAATCACACCATATGACATCATCAACGCTAGCGACTTGTAGTCATGGAGATTTAGAGTTTTGAGGATCACTAAATTACCGCAGAAACAGCGACTCTGAATTAAAAGATGGGACAAAGCAGCTCAAAGACTTCAGAGAGGAGAGAGGGCGAGGATGAATGCAGCGCGTGCAGAGATCTACTGTAAGGTCGCGAGGAGCTGAAGGCTGAGATGCTCCGACATTACAGTTTTTCTCGATTGCTAACACACTAAAATTATACATAAAGCACAATTATTTTAACTGACACTCAAAGAGCAAAACATCGGCTCAAATCTCCAAAACTCTAAACACGTTTTCAGCTTTTCACACAATTTGCAAATCAACATGGCACTTTTTGCAAACCACTGCTGACGTTTCTCCACGTAAGACACAGGAATCTGACATGAAGTCACGTGTTAGCTGGTTTCAAACACTGATATTCAAAATGCCTCTCACATGGACCAATGATCAAGAAACACGTTCCACCTGACCAAACACCTGAGAGCATCATTGTTGGCTCATCAATCAGGATGTTAGCACTAAAAAGACCACAGGTGAAAACTTTCTTACAGCAACAATGGAAGCTAACATGGAAGCATGAGGAAGAGGAAGAGGAAGAGGAAGAGGAAGAGCTGGGCTGAGAGTGAGAGGAAGAGGAAGAGCTGGGCTGAGAGTGAGAGGAAGAGGAAGAGCTGGGCTGAGAGTGAGAGGAAGAGGAAGAGCTGGCTGAGAGTGAGAGGAAGAGGAAGAGCTGGGCTGAGAGTGAGAGGAGGATGAAGAGCTGGAGGAGGGTCCTAATGTGCACAATGTAGTGACTGCTTTTTCGTCTTTTGTTTTCTTAGTTATGTTCTCTGTATTTTATATGTTTGTGTTATGTGTAACGTTGCTGCCTTCTTGGCCAGGTCAGCATTGAAAATTAGTTTTTATCTCAATGCTTTTAAAGGTTAAATAAAGGTTAAATAAAATAGAATAAAAGGGAGAGGACGTGGACAAAGAAGAATACTCTCTAATGAAATCCGGGCCACTTTGATTGACCATGTAATCAACCACGATGTGATAACAATAACTTGTATATAGACTCGTACTGCACTATTCCACTTTTTTTCGCTCTCTCACTTTATTTTAGAACTTTTTCTTTTTGTATTACTTTTAAAGGTGGGGTAGGTAAGTTTGAGAAACCGGCTCGAGATACACTTTTTGTTATATTCCATGGAATGCTCTTAACATCCCGATAGCAATGAATATCTGAAGTGCTTTGACAACAAATCCATAAATAAATATCATCTGTGGAAGCTGTGGTACTGTAAAAAGCACGACCAATCATCTGAGCCGGCCCGGCTAAAATAACTGGATGGCCTACCTGCCTGTCAGCCTTCCATCTGTGCACAAACTTATCTCGTGCCCTCATTGGTCATGTGCGTGTTCGTGTGTGTTAGAGGAGGGGCTCTATAAGGAAGTGGCAGATTTTCTCCGGTTGTGTATTTTCAAATTCTAGCGATCTCGAGCCGGTTTCTCAAACTTACCTACCCTACCTTTAACTGCAACTCACCACTCTGTCGCATCTCAACTGGGTGCCGGCCTTTTGGTTTTTCCATAGACCGCTTGGAAGCTGCCACCTGCTTCTTCCGAGCGACACACTCTGCCACTAGTTGACCAGGGTCAAGACAAAAGAAACACAATCTCTTTTTCTTGGGTCCTGGAAGAGAAGCAGAATGAGAATGTGTGGCACGCCTGTTATGAGCTGCTATTACTGATCAACATTACAGTAATGCATTTCGAGGATATATAAGTACTGCTAGTGGGCACAGCCTGCCACCGGCTGGTCAGACTGTGGAACTGCACGGTCTGTTTCTTGTGATACTTTATTCATCCCAAAATTAGGAAATGATTTAGTTGCAGCAGCAGCAGCAAGCCTTACACGAGGTAAACATGTTTTAAAGATACAAAACAACATGAACATTAGCAGCAAGTATTTACAAATTCACAATAGAAAGTACATATAACCCTAGAGCATCTAAATAATACACAATATAACGAGTACTCATCACTGTCTCACTGGACTACAGGAATATAGAAATACATATGAATATGTTGCTTCAGAACAGATCAGATACATGTTGCTCTCACAAACACTAAGGGTCCGCTCCAGCTCCACGAGCCCAGGGTGATTCAGAACAACTGGACTCTGAAATGTTCCGGGTGTTTCTGCTGATAGTTTGACTGGAAAGGAGTTTGTTGGAGAGCTCTCCCTTTGGTGTCTCCTTGCTCCTTCATCACAGCTTCTATGTGTTCATATGATGTGGATAGGATGTGTTTTAGTGAACCCTTTCACAGCACGTTGTTCAAGGTTCAAGGTTCTTTATTGTCAAACTAACATAGCCACAGAGTAATTATGTTGTTGAAAATCTTAGGTCACAGGCTTCTCCAACAATGCAACACAATAATACAGATAAGCAGACAATATTAAAACAATAATAAAGTATATTATATTAAAAATAATACAAAAAAGAAAAATAGTTTAAAAAAAAGTGAAATAGTGCAGTACGAGTCTATATACAAGTTATTGGAATGATATAGATAATAGATAGATATTACTAAGTAGCAGATGAATGTTGTTTAACAGTCTCACTGCCTGTGGTATGAAACTGTCTCTGAATCTTTTTGTTCTTGTCCGGATGCTGCGGTACCGCCTGCCAGACGGCAGCAGGCTGAACAGTTTGTGGCTGGGGTGATGGGGGTCTTTGATCATCCTGAGGGATTTCTTCCTGAGCCGCTGAGAGTAAAGGATGCAGACCACTACTCCCTTTGCACGTGGAGAGTAAACAGTGAGGTATTCCTTTCTCCTGTGAAGCCTGTCCTGCAGCACGTGGTGTCTCCTTTCTGTCTGCAGACTCCTTCACACAGATGTATTTATTTGATTTTTTAAACGTTTTAGAGTTGTACCCTCTAGATCAGGTCTCTAGTAATTGTGTGCTCAAAGTGCACCAGATTGAAGCATTTTACTTTAAAATGTTCAGAAAAATCTTCCCGGGGGGGCAGACCCCCGGACCCCCCTAGAGGATGTGACGTCCACCCCCCAATTCCAACATGTTCATACAATACTGAATACATTTTAAGCCATTTTGACGTATATTACCTATGTCAATAAGTTTCTGTTTTTGTAGTGTATTTGTCTTTTGTAGAGATTTTTCATTTCTTCTTTATATATGAAATCTCGCCTAGGGCAGCAAATAGTCTAGAACCGGCCCTGGTACTAGGCCTCAAGAGCCTTTCCTGTGCTGGCAGACACATAGAAACAAATTGGCGGGGCGCACTTCGCACGTGCACACACTAAAAGATTCCACGCGCTCCGCGCTCACATTATGCTGGGCCCACGTGCCTTAGCACCGCTGCTATGACTCCATCCTGGGGGAAACACTGGGCTCTTCAAAACTATTCGGCTCTATGATAGCCTACATAGCTGAACTTAAGACACTAAATTAAGAAGAAAGGGGGAACTACGAATGTATGTGCTTTTCGTTTGTTTGTTTTGTTTTTGTTTCTGTCTTTATATACATGTACGTGTATGTGTATGTGTATATGTGTGTAGGTATGTACATATATATGTGTATGTGTATATGTGTATTATTGTTATTATTCTTTATTTCCTTATCTATTAATTTAAATTTTCTTTTAATATTATCTTTTACATTACTTTATTTTTACCTATATATGTATCTATTTATTTATTTACTTTACTAGCTAGGACCGGGAGGGGAGGGGGGGAAAGGGACGAATATTGACTGTATAAATGTAAACTCATTGTGCCTGACTCAATAAAAAAAATATATTGTAAGAGTCGGGAGTCATCCGATAATTTATTCCGAACTTAAATTACTCAGACCTCCTAATTGACCTAACCGAAGTTATTGAGTCTATGTAAGTTTACTGCTTGGCTCAGATCCACCAACGTCAGCAAGATCTCACCTCTATTAACTCCCCGAAGAACCAGGTTCAATTAACTGCTGTTTCAATTCAGACGACCCCCTAAATCTGTTTAAGCGATCCCGAAGGATTTTGATATCAGTAAATGAGGTGTGGCCCTACCTAAGTGTGAGTGTGGCAGTGTGCAATCTTACCTTTGAAGCAGGAGAGGAGAGCACAGATGTCTTTTAAGTTGTCCCAATCCAAAAGGTGGGATCAGTTTATTTGAAGAAAAATAGGTCCAAACGTATACAGGGTTTTTACCTTCTCTCGTTACAACATTATATACTAAACATATCATGCTGGGGTTATTTTCTAATCTAAAACCTTAATTCATAGTTCACCCATCAAAGTCTCCCGACAAAATCCAAAAGGAATTTCCTCACAGATCGACGGGGTTAACATCCACACACTATGGCCTGACACATGTAAGAGGTCAGTTCCTCAGAATGTTCAGATTGAATTCCGACATAACCCAGAGGGATCTCCTCGTGGATCGAAGGTGCTAACATTCACAGCCTATAGCCTGACACATTTAAGAGGTTTTGCTCCTCAGAATGATCAGTTTGAAATCCTAAGTTTAAAAACGTTCATCCATCCATTCACTCAGCATTCAATACACAGAGATTTCAAGCAATAGTTACCCAGTTTGAGAGAACCTTACTGAGAGCAAAAACCCAGCTCTGAAGGGAGAAAGCTTTACCGGGAGAGAGCATACCAGGCAAACCCCCCCCCTCTCTCTTTCGTTTGCTCCCTCTCTGCCTGTGTCTTTATGCTCAACAACAGGATAGAAAAACCTAAAGACACCTCCTCCATACCCATATTTGTGGAAACTGGGCATGGCCTCTGATGTACAGAACTGGACTTGACCAGACATATTCTATGGCTATGGCATAAGACACACCTTCCCATGTTTGTGTAAAAAGGACATGACCCCTACTCTGCAGGACTTGCAAAATATTATTCTCGGCTATGACATAACCACTTTTTTGGGGCCTCAATGTATTTCTCCTTAAGTCAGGAGCCCCCCTCCCTGTGTACTGCTGGGAGGGGAGAGAGAAGAAACTGCCTCTTTCTTATCAGTGACACCCATAAACCATTATAGGCCTTACACTCAATTTAACAAACCACTTTGTTTATACTGTAAATATAGAAAATCATAACATATGAAACATTTTCATTGTGGGTTATACAAGAATATAATTGATTATATTTGATTATAATTAACTTTCGTTTTAAGTATTCATCCTAATATGGAGATCTCAACAATATATTAGCGAGAGATGTATGATGTCACTGCATCCGTGGGAGCTCAGACCCCTCCTTATGGGAGCTCAGCTCTCATTGGCTCACACATAACTCGAACCCTGCCCCTCCTTATGGGAGCTCAGCTCCCATTGGCTCAGACATAACTCGAGCCCTGCATGTGGCGTCTCGTCGCTACGGTTCTCTCTCTGTGTTCCTGAGAAAGTGTGTGTGAGCTCCAGCACTACTGATCCATCATCTGTGTGTCTGGATAAACCTCTGAATGGACTCTGTGCTCTTTTTTCTGGAGCGTTTACCTCGGACTATAGGAGCTATCTTAGCATGCTAGCTGGAAACACGTTAGCAACACTAGTCAGATTGAGAGTTTGATGGAGAGAGAAACGGTGTGTTTAACGGAGTCTGCAGGAAAAGGTGATCTAGGAAACATGAGTAAAGTCCAAATGCTGCTGTCGTTGAAGAAGCAGCGACTCACTGCTGCTTCTGAAGAGATATTTGCTCTGTTTGAACAAACAATAGCAGAGCTCGAGGAGGAGCTGTCTCTTTCCAAAGAGGAGAACAAGAGACTCCAGAAACTACTGGACGCTGTTTTACAGCCTCAGCTTCGGATACACAGAGCAGGTCTGTTCCCTTTACTCTTCATTAACACTTTAAACTCTTCAGTAACACTTTATTATCACATTAATAACACTTTAGACCAGGGGCGCTGGAAGGGGGGTGCTGAGGGTGCTGCAGCACCCCCTAGCGCAGTGGTTCTCAAACATTTTCTGTCATTCCCCACTTTGAACAGGTGGGCCTTTTCAAGCCCCACCTGTTCCTCATCGCTCCAATAAAATGGTAGGCCAAGCTTAAAATTGTCAAATGTATCGTTCTATAACAGGGGTCTCCAACCTTTTTTAGGATGAGAGCTACTTAAAAAAAATAAAACAAGTCGTGAGCTACTTTTACTCCTCTTTTTTTTGTTTTTTGCTGTGTATATATTTAGCACATTTTAACATTATGATATGCTTACCTTTAACCTTCGTTTGCTTTTCAGTGTTTACTAAAAGAAAATGTATGCAATTAAATTATTTTAACCTGTTTTATTTGGGGGTGGACCTCACCTCCTCTAGGGGGGTCCGGGGGCATGCTCCCCCGGGAAGATTTTTTTTTAAATGTTGAAGTGAAATGCATCAATCTGGAGCACTTTGAGCACAACATGAATTTCTCGATACAGCTCTCAACACTCAGATGAAAGGGAGCTGTATACTTTTCAATAATCCAAACATCTTTAGAATGTGATCACAACCAATAACAAATCATTTCAACTTGTTTATTCTTATCTTATGTTACCTAGTTAGCATTCTTCTTTTTATTTATGCATATTTTACTAATCACTCCCCTTTTAAACTGTTCTTTTTTTTTTTACTGTCCTATAGTACACATTGGAATGATTTCTTACTTTATTTTTTACAACTAGGCTATATTAAATAGATAAAGGTGTGCTCTCTAGCTCTCTCTCTGTCTCACTCGCTCTCTCCATCTCTCTCTCTGTCTCGCTCGCTCACAGAGGCTGTGTGCTCCTCCGTGGCGATGACGGCTTGCGTTAAAAAAATAAAAATAAACATAGGTCTATTTCTAAAGTGGGGGGACACAAACGGGATTTCGAAAAGTGTCACGGTTAAACTCCTTATGAAGTGGTGAGGTGCCGCTCCACATTGCTTTTCTTCCCGACTGCAACGCTGTTGTGTGATTTTTACACATGTCTGTAAATGATTTTGGTTTCAGATGTGTGTGTGTGAGCAGGCTCGGATTGGCCATCGGGAGATTCGGGACTTTTCCCGGTGGCCCGCTGCCGTTGGTGGGCCGCTGCCTCTGGCATAGGCGTGGACTTTCACAGCGCCGCTGCGCTGGTACCGCATCCGCTGCCGCAAACACCCGCCGTTGCGAGGCTCCGGCGCTGTGAAAGTCCACCGCCGTTGCGAGTCTCCGGCTGTAACAGTCCACTACCGCCCGCAAGGACCCAGGTTCGATTCCGGCCTGAGGTCCAAAAAATGTATTTAAAAAAAAAAGTAAAAAAAAAAAAAGTTTAAAAAAAAAAAAAAAAAATCTCCCGTTCATCGCGTCCATTCGCGACCCACCTATCACATCTCTGCGCCCCACCAGTGGGGCGCGCCCCACACTTTGAGAAACACTGCCCTAGCGTCAGGCAGGCGGAGATCCTCTGCCTGCACAAAAATGTCATCTGTGGAAGCCGTAATACTGTAAAAAGCACGACCAATCATTTTAGCCCCGGCTAAAATAATTGGATGGCCTACCTGCCTGTCAGCCTTCCATCTGTGCACAAACTTATCTCGTGCCCTCATTGGTCATGTGCGCGTTCGTGTGTGTTGGAGGAGGGGCTCTGTAAGGAAGGGGCAGATTTTTTCCGGCTGTATTTTCAAATTCTAGCGCACTCGAGCTGGTTTCTCCAAAATTACCTACCCCACCTTTAAGCTCTGCTGCTTGGATATCACTAGATCCTGTTATCAGCGTCAGGGCCGTATCCAGGATTTCCTAAATACCGAGGCCCAAACATGCTAGGGGGGTTCGGGGGTATACCCCCCCCCCACCCCCCCCGAGATTTTCATGATCTAGTTAGGTGCTTTTTAAGTCCTGTGGGGTGGGTCACAAATTGGATAATATATTGATTTCAAACCATGTCAGTGGGCTGCAGCATACATTGTTTTTGAAAGTGTAATGCATAAGAATCAGTTGATTGTTACTATGAATGATCTGGACATGCAGAAGAGGCTAAAATGATCACAAAACATTGTCAACATTCATTTTCCATGTCTCTCTCCTTTCCATAACCTGCAGCCTCTCTTCCATCTTCTTTAGTCTCTCTGTCTTCTTCCTGTTCATTACTCTCTCTGTCCTCTACTCTTTCTCTTTGTTCAATCTCTCCCTCATTGTTCACTTGTTGCTCCTCCTCACTTGTCGCTCCTGCCAGTGAATTAAAAGCAATTCAGCAATTTAGTTCATTTCACTTGTTTGTTTGCATTCTTTTTTTTATTTAAATCTGTTTTCTTTGATTCTCAAAAGAGAACAAAGATGTAAGCAAATTGTGTTTTATACAATTGTATGTTATTATGACATCATAACTGCAATAGATGTATGTTTTAAAAGTATGCCTATTGTCTATATTGTAAATGAAGACTATTGTTATAGATAGATGGATAGATAGATAGATAGATAGATAGATAGATGGATGCAGTGAGCTTTATACCTAGGCCCTCTGACCCCCACCAATTCCCTCGAAAAAAAGAAAAAAAAAGAGTTATTACGTCACAGCGTATACTTCAGCGGAATATCAAAACAACGGCCCAGGGTGCAAAACGCATCAATGACAGCGACCCTCTACCACACAAAACAACACCTGTGAACCCCATTTGTGTTCTTTGACATTGAAAATGATATTGCATTGTGTTTGTTACTTTCGTTGCAGTTGTATGTCTTAAGTGTAATTTGGCATGCTTTTATTTTGAAGGAGAGTTCACGCTGTTGACAGGAAGTTGTTGTTGCTATGGAAACAAGAAAAGTTTCACAGCGGGCGGAACTTGTCATAAAGTCTACGATAATAAAACCCACCCATTTAGAGGGAAGATATGATTGGTCAATTGTACTGTCATTTGACATTACTCTCTCGTTCAGTTACTATAGCGGGCCCTCTGTGGCAGAGACGAGAGCTTCTCACATTCAACAGAGACTGAACAGGCAGATTCGAAGGATTTATTTCTTTGGAAATGTTATTTTAAATACAATTAAATCAAGTTTTTTTTCGGTAAAACTAATGAAAAATATAACAAAAATAATATTAAAAAAATATATATTTAAAAAATATATATATTTTTTAAATGTTTTTAAATATTATTTTTTAGAATATCTTAGGCCCTCACATAGGGCCTAGAGGGCCCTGACGGCTCGCCACTGGATGGATGGATAGATGGATGATGGATGGATTGATAGATGGATAGATAGATGGATAGATAGATGGATGGATAGATGGATGGATAGATGGATAGATGGATGGATGGATAGATGGATAGATGGATGGATAGATAGATGGATAGATGGATGGATAGATAGATGGATAGATGGATGGATAGATAGATAGATAGATAGATGGATGGATAGATGGATGGATAGATAGATGGATAGATAGATGGATAGATATATAGATGGATATATAGATGGATGGATAGATATATGGATAGATGGATGGATAGATAGATGGATAGATGGATAGATAGATAGATAGATGGATGGATAGATGGATGGATAGATAGATGGATAGATAGATGGATAGATAGATGGATGGATGGATAGATGGATAGATGGATGGATAGATGGATGGATAGATAGATGGATAGATAGATGGATAGATGGATGGATAGATAGATGGATAGATGGATGGATAGATAGATAGATAGATGGATGGATAGATGGATGGATAGATAGATGGATAGATAGATGGATAGATGGATGGATAGATAGATGGATAGATGGATAGATGGATGGATGGATGGATGGATGATGGATAGATGGATAGATGGATGGATAGATGGATGGATGGATAGATAGATGGATAGATGGATGGATATATGGATAGATGGATAGATGGATGGATGGATAGATAGATGGATAGATAGATGGATAGATGGATGGATGGATAGATGGATAGATGGATAGATAGATGGATAGATGGATGGATATATAGATGGATAGATGGATGGATATATAGATGGATAGATAGAGAGATGGATAGATGGGTAGATAGATGGATGGATGGATGGATGGGGTTATTAAGCCTACATTATTTTTGTGTGACTGTACCTGCAGTTCCTCCCTGACTTCCATCACTTTCTCTCTCTCTCTTTCTCTTTGCCTGTCCTGTCTCTTCCTTACCAAAGCTGAGCTACGACTGACGTAGTCTTTTCATTATCTCTGAGTCAGTGTAAAAAGAAAACAATTAGGGCTGTCAGTCGATTAAAATAGTTAATCTAGTTGATTAAATGTGAATACATTGATAATTTAGTGGGAATGCTGTTAACAGCAATCCCACTATATGTTCTTCCACGGACGAAATTCTTATTCTTATTATTCCACCCAATTATTTTGTCCGTCTTCTCCTCCCACATTCAACACGCAGAAACTCCGTTCAAACATCAAACGTTCAGCCTTGTCGGGAATCGACTGCTATTACTTTTATCATTCATAACTTTCATAATTCCAGAGATACAGCCCATAATACATCCAAATTGTCATCAAATATTTAACATTGAAGTCAATGGAGAATTCTTCAGACTTCAACAAATCTTCATGCGACTTCAACTGCTAACTGTTCATTCATACTTTCACTCAGAAACCTCATTCCAACTTTCAAATGTTACACATCTTTCTGACATTATTCGTGTAACACAACTTTTAAATCTGATTCTTACTTTTAGAGATAGTAAACATTGTTCAGACCTTGTTAAAGAGGTTTTCTTCAGATTTTAACATTAACTAGAGTGCGTGATGTCACAGCTAGAGGGTAGAAATCTTGAAATGTGCCTTCATATTTTTTTTTAAAACTGCCATAATTCCCAAACCTTACATTCTTGAGACATAGTTTTTCATGATAAACGTAGGAAAACATCTCGTAGCTTGAAAAATGACAAATAATTAACAAAAATAATTAAACAAAATGCCTCTTGAGGGCATGAAGTGACAAAAACGTTCAACATGTCGCCATTAAAGCCCATTGTAATTCAGGCAGATATTTCCTCACAGCAGCAGCCGCACACCTTTCTTAAACTGCCAAAAAGGCCACATTATTAACCCGAAAGTACACAAAATTACACTTCAGATACTCAACTTCCTTCACATGCTTCACGTTTTGAAATTTCACAGATATCTGTTATCGTTCTTCCACAAAACGTTCACATGTAAGAGGTTCATCTCTCATTCAAAACAATGAAACCTTTGAAGTCTAGGCACCTCGTTATCTCAACGATGAACACCTGTGTTATGGAACGCGATGATGTCATCACTCCTCTCTCTCTCTCTCTCTCTCTCTCTCTCTTCTCTCTCTCTCTCTCTCTCTCACACACACACTCTCCTCTCTCTCACAATCTCTCTCTCTCTCTGTTCAAAAAGTGCTCAAACTTCACATGTGTGCTAACAGTCCAGCCGTGAAGACATCTACGGGACAGTTTTGAGATTTCTTCAAATGCCGTTGCCATGGCGACAGACCACTCGCCATGAAGCACGATGTCGCTGTAAGTCCAATGGACACGGTCCGATCGTCCCCCAATCTTCACGTGTATATCACCGGTCCATACCTCAACAGCTCTACGCCAAATCTGAGATCTCACCATATGCCGTTTCCATGGAAACGCTCCCTCGCCATAAAAGTCGATGTCGCTATAACTCCTATGAAAATGTTTAAAAAGTACTCAAACTTCACATGTGTGCTAACAGTCCAGCCGTGAAGACATCTACGGGACAGTTTTGAGATTTCTTCAAATGCCGTTGGCATGGCGACAGATCATTCACCATCAAGTTAGTTCAAAGGTTTGCAGTTCAAATATTCTGCTGCTTTTCCAAGCCTTTTTACTCTCTTTTCTTCTCTCCACACATTCAAGCCCCCAGTGTTCATGTATAATTTCAATCTAAATTCTTCACTTTCGTCTTACACATTATTTCAGCATAAAGCATTCCCACTAGCAATTTCTTCAGGAATTGCATTCTCTAGTTTAGTATTAATGTGCTTATTTATTCACCTTTTCTTTTTAAATGTACAAATAAGAAAACACTTTGGATAATTCAAACTGCGGGAGAATAATTCATTAAAAAATCAATAACAAATATGTTCAATAATAAATTAAACACATCTAAAATGTTACTTGATAAAGAATAGGGGAACTAGTACAAAGGTCATATAGTAATTCAAACATTAATATAAATGAATGTAAAATCTCATCAATCAATTATTGCCAACATGTATTTATAATATATTCTATATATATATGTATGTATGTATGTATGTATGTATGTATATATATATATATGTATATATTCTGTATATATATGTATGTATGTATATATATATGTATATATTCTGTATATATATATGTATATAGAATATATTCTGTATATATATATGTATGTATTATATATATGTTATATATATATATATTACTATATGTATATACAGAATATATATTCTGTATATATATACAGAATATATATATATATTATATATAATATATATACATATATATATATATATATATATATATATATTCTGTGTTATATATTCTGTGTATATATATATGTATATACAGAATATATATTCTGAGAGAGATATACGGAGCCCTGGAGGGTTCATAGAGAGAAAAATAATAAAACGAGGCCACGTTTTATTAATTTGTGCGCATGATATACTTTCTTATGGTAAAACACATCGAACTGCCCGATTATCACGCCATATTATTGTGTGTGTGTTGTTTGTTCCGGGGCACTCCGGCAGGACTATAGCACTACATTGAGATTAAGATTAAACAAATTTCTTTCACTTGTGAATACACATATAACTATGGAGAACCAGATGTGTGTAAATTACTGTTCGTGGTCATTTGAAAACAAATGCCGGTGTCGGACACACACAAACACACCGAACACACACACACAGAGCGGAGCTGAGCACAAACACACACATTGTGCGCCCTGGTGACCGGACATGTCCTTCATAAAACGAGTAATAGGGGGAATAATCGGGCAGTTCAATAGAGGTGTGTGTGGTTAAACGTAGCAGCCTCGATCTCTATTCAGCTGTTCTAATGAAGGGAAACAGTGAAGTAAACAGTAAAATGCACAGCTCTTTGCAGCTGGTGCTGCTCTTCTCAGATTCTGCTGAGTTACACGTTACTGCCTCCAGTGCCCTGTACGACGAAGCCAGTTCAACAGACCCTGGATATGTTTGAGTTACCCGGCTTAACTAACCCTAACAAACGCGATCTCGCTAAGCGGTCCTACGAAGCTGGTTATCAAAGTTAAAGTTAAAGCCTTTTATTGTCATTATACACAGAGTATAACGAGATTCAGAGTGCAACTCTGTCCCGGAGTGCAAAAAATACAAACACGTACATAACACTAAAAAACACGGCAATAGGACAGACACCATAAACAATCATAAGTGCATTAAAAGTGTGTGTATGTGTGAGAATGGTTACGGTTATTGCATTATGTGTGGTGGTTAAGCAGCCTGACGGCCCAGGGGTAGAAACTGTTTTTGAGTCTGTTTGCCCGTGACTTGAAGCTCCTGTATCTCCTCCCAGAAGGCAGGAGAGAGAACAGTCTGTGACCTGGGTGAGAGCTGTCCTTTATTATTGTGTTAGCTCTGCTGCGGCAGCGGGATGTGGAGATGTGTTCCAGAGAGGGCAGGGGGCAGCCGATGGTTGTCTCTGCCATCCTGATCACTCTCTGCAGATGACCATCCTGCATACCACCCAGAGATGGAGTATGACAGCACGCTCTCGATGGTCGCCCGGTTAAATGACACCAGCAGCTTCTTGTTCAGTCGGTTTCTCCGAAGCACCCTCAGGAAGTGTAGTCGCCGCTGGGCCTTCTTAACTGCTGCAGTGGTGTGTGCTGTCCAGCTGAGGCTCTCCGAAATGTGAACCCCCAGGAACTTAAAGGTGGGGACCCTCTCCACTCTCTCTCCATTGAGGTGAAGGGGGGCGGGTTCTGGACGGTGCTTTCTGAAGTCTATGATTATTTCTTTTGTTTTGCTTGTGTTCAGATGTAGGTTGTAGGGCTGCACGATATTGGAAAAACTGACATTGCGATTCCCCCCCCCCCCCTGCGATATATATTGCGATATAAAAACATACAGGAATTGAAGAAAAGACAGTTTTTTTTCTTGAACTTTAATGGTATTTTTTTAACTATATTTAACCGGATGAAGGATTTTAGTCACGGACGTCTGGATCTTAAGTTATCAGAGCAACAAGTTGAGCTAGCTCGGTTAGCAGCGCCGAACTGCCCTGGAGAAACACATGAAACTACTTTATTCAGTGTTCTTTCCTTTAATCACCGGGTCCGTTTGTTTTGGAGATTTGATTGTGATTGGTGGTTTGCTGTGCATGCAGAGCCTGCATGTCACTCACTCAAGGACCCCTGACATGAGAGTTTTCCTTTTGTAGCAAGTAGCAAAATAATTGTAACATGACGTGTTTGAGTTAATTTGCCTACTTAATATCACAATTCCTAAAAAAAAAAATTGATTATTTTCTTTTTAAATCGTCACGTCCTGCGATGTGAATATCGCACATGCGCATATCGTGGTTATCGTCACCACACGATACATCGTGCAGCCCTAGTAGATTGTTAGCTGAACACCATGCAGACAGCTTCAGGATCTCGTCTCTGTATGCCGACTCGTCGTCTCCCTTATATATTTGGCCGACCACAGTGGTGTCATCTGCACATTTTGGAGTTGGAGGGGTGGGAGAGCAGT
Organism: Trematomus loennbergii; assembly: GCA_012861695.1. Classification (NCBI taxonomy): domain Eukaryota; kingdom Metazoa; phylum Chordata; class Actinopteri; order Perciformes; family Nototheniidae; genus Trematomus; species Trematomus loennbergii. Next base: position 44,174 of record JAAOOA010002092.1, read on the forward strand.
CGTGTCTGTAGAGTGTGTAGAGTAGCGGGCTCAGCACGCAGCCCTGCGGGGAGCCAGTGCTGAGGGTGTGGGTGGAGGAGCAATAAGGGCCTATTTTCACTGTCTGAGGACGGTCTGTTAGGAAATTATTTATCCAGGCGCATAAGATGGAGGGGAAACCTAGGCTTGACAGTTTTCCCAAAGCTGAGCTAAAATCGACGAACAGCATCCTTATATAGTTGCCTGGGCCTTCTAGGTGGCTCACAGCTGTGTGATCAACTCAGTAAATCAACCTGGGTTTCTCTGTCCGGCTGAGAGCGCGCTCACGTGAAAGGGACGGGGTTTCATAAAGTGAAGGAGGTTTTCCTTCTATAAAACAGCTGTGGGCAGCAGATACTGTGAGAGTCACGGACAGGAATTCATTGATCAAAGCAGGTTTACAGACTCTTCTGTTTTGAGAATCCGGTACTTAAACAAATAGCTCTAACCCCCTGGCCAAAATGTCCCTAAATGAAGTCAGAGTTTGAAATATATCTCAAATAATGTATACACTGCCATCTCTCCACATAAACATAACAGTCTGCAATGAAACGGTTGTCTCCTCTGTGCTCCACTTCCTACTTGGCGCACCGGTAAGTTTCTCGTGTGAACGGGAAACTAACTAAATACTTTTTGATGACAAAATGAACTGTCCCAGGTGTAGGGATAGGCTCAGCAGCATACACACCTTAGTGCAAAGTTGTGTGTTAGTATTAATAACAACAATACAAAATGAACTGTCCCAGGTGTAGGGATAGGCTCAGCAGCAGACATTGTTAACAGTGGCAACTATAGGGAGGAATACCTGTTGGCTTTCACTAGCTGGGAAAGCACTTCCAGAAACCCATTCTGAAAAGTGGTTTGTCGCTCATCCTGCACCGACACTTCATCCTGGTGCTCCTGGCGCTCCATCTGCCGCTTCAACACTTCATCCTGGCGCCGCTCGCGCTCCATCTGCCTCTTCAACACTTCAGTCTGGCGCTCCATCATAGTGAGCATCTTGTCCTCCCGTTTCCTGGGCCTTGGTGAACAGCACCATCTGATCCCCGTGCATCGACTCTTTCACCACGGCACGCCGGTCCTCCAACTCCTCGACCGTGTCAAAGAAATTCACATCCCGTGACCGCTTTGCTAAGAGGGAAAATAAGCAAGATACAAGATCTGTTTAGTATACAACATTAAACAAAGTTCAAGCATACATGAAGCACTCTTCAAAAATACAAAACAATAAATAAGGGCACTTTGAGCGGCACTTTGAGCGGCAGCTACACACACACACACACACACACACACACACTCAGTGTGTGTATATATATATATATATATATATATATATAATATACACACACATGTGAATATCGCGCATGCGCATATCGCGATTATCGTCACGACACGTTATATCGTGCAGCCCTAATACCTAATTATATTGACTAGGTCCAAGACTGATATAACAGTGTGTTTCCTGTTTCCTGCAGATGTCCAGCTGCTGGTGGTGGTTAAAGAAGAGCCTCTCCCTGACCAGCAGGAGTGGAGCACCAGTCTGGACCAGGAGGACCCAGAGCCCCCCCACACATTAAGCAGGAACAGGAGGAACTCAGGATCAGTCAGGAGGGAGAGCAGCTTCTGGAGCTGGAGGAGGCTGATATCACCAAGTCCACTTTCACTCCTGACCCTGTGAAGAGTGAAGATGATGAAGAGAAACCTCAGTCCTCTCAGCCTCATCAAAGACAAACTGAACACATGGAAACAGAAGCTGATGGAGAGGACTGTCGAGGACCAGAACCAGCCAGGAACTCAGATCCAGAGAGCAGTTTACAACCAAAGACTGAGGACGACACTGGAGACTCTTCTGAAGACACTGATGACTCTTCTGAACCTGACGCTGAACACAGTGCTGATTGGAAGGAGACCAGAGAACCTGCCTCAGGCTCAAACTCACTGAAAAATAGACAAGAATCTGTCAGTGATCCCCGACGTAGTGCTGAAAAGAAACCATTCAGCTGCTCAGTCTGTAAGAAAGCTTTTAGTAGAAAAGATCTAAAGCGACATGTGAGAATCCACACAGGAGAGAAACCCTTTCGCTGCTCAGTCTGTAAGAAAGCTTTTTCACTGATATATATGTAAAAACACATGAGAATCCACACAGGAGAGAAACCCTTTCGTTGCTCAGTTTGTGAGAAAGCTTTCTCACAGAATATATATTTAAAGAAACACATGAGAGTCCACACAGGAGAGAAACCACACAGCTGCTCAGTTGTGAGAAAGCTTTTTCACGGAAGGAACATTTAAAGAAACACATGACAGTCCACACAGGAGAGAAACCACACAGCTGCTCAGTCTGTAAGAGAGCTTTTTCACGGAGTGAAAATTTAAAGGAACACATGACAGTCCACACAGGAGAGAAACCACACAGCTGCTCAGTCTGTAAGAAAGCTTTTTCACTGAATATAAGTTTAAAGAAACACATGAGAGTCCCACAGGAGAGGAACCATTCAAATGCTCAGTCTGTAAGAAAGCTTTTGCATGGAGTGGAAGTTTAACGGCACACATGAGAATCCACACAGAGAGGAAAATACAGCTGCAATGTTTGTGACAAAAGATTTAAATGGCATGGTAATTTCAAAAGGCACAAGTGTGTTGGTCGTCAGTCCTCACAGCTTAATGAAATTCAAACAGGATAGCGGAGAGGCAGAGCCTCCAATCAGCAGCTCAGCTGAACACATGGGAACAGAAGCTGATGGAGAGAGCAATGAATAAGTCTGATGACAGTTCACACATGAGAGAAATGTGTCTGGCTGGATTAACATTGTTGCACAACATCCATATAAGACTTAAATGAACTCCATCTTTATCAACATAAGTGGACAATATGTTTAATGTTTTTGTCATTCTGATGTATACGTTAACCACTGACTGTTGATGAACCATTTGATTTTGATTGAGGGCTCCAAGTTTCCGTATAGAGATATAGGATGATTTGATGTATTGTTCTTTATTTCTAGATGTATTGTAGATGCCCTGTTTTACATAAATGTACCTGTTATCGGAGTGTTTTTGCTTCTGTGACTGTAAGGGAATACATTTGTCTATTTTGTCATTCTCGAAAAATGACATTCCAGAACAAATGACCATATCTTCCCTTCTAAAAGGGTTAAATTAATAATCTTTTTCTCAAAGTAATGATAAACCTGTGAGTTGGATGTAGAAAAGTCAGAATCAATATAGATGTTTTTTATTTTAAAGGGCCCATGTCATGCTTTTCCGGTTATTACCCGTCCCCTTGTGTGTTATGAAGGTTTTTATGCATGTAAACGGTGTGCAGAGTCAAAACCCTCAAAGTGCACCCTGTAGCGAGTAAAACTCTAACACAGAAAATACCTCCCCGAAACGCCTCGTTGGAGATACGTCACTGCCCATTTGAGTCTTCTATTTAGTTCCGGGTACCGCATGATGTCATGCGGTACCCGGAACGAAATGGACCAATCCCGAAGAGCTATGGCCACACCCAGCGGCGCTGGCCGCACCCTCTGCCAGCCTAACATTTACTATTGTTATTTGTGTATTTATCAAACAAGACTGTTTAAATGTGTAAACTGTGTCGGACTGCTAAGCCATTGACACAGTGCTAACTGTGCTAACTAAGTTGCTAGCGTTTCCATATATCAACTCTAATATCAGCAGATGGCCTTACATACATGTATCTCATAGCAGGAGAATGTCTGCATTCACACACGAAATACTCATAGACAGTATACTCCGGGTGATTTGCCGTACGGTCAGTCGCGAAACGTAATTACATTATAGCTGGCGTAGCGTGTATGCTACCGAGCTAACCAACGGAGCTAGACATGGGTTTGCTCGGGAAAACATTTTTGTTATGCCAGCTACAATGAATGTAGCAGACTACCCGTATAAGATTGCAATTGTAAACACGTTCTTGCTAGCCTAATATGAATCACTAGCTTTTGTTCATAGTGGTTTTATTACACTAAACAAGCCCAGCTTACTGGGCTAACGACGTTGCTAGCGTTTAAATATATCAACTACAATGTCAGCAGATGGCCTTACATGTTTGTCATGGCAGGAGAATGTCTGCAGTCACACACGGAATACTCATACAGTATACTCCGGGTGATTTACCGTACATTGTGACAGTACATGTACATACTGCATGTATAGCTAACGAGGCTAGCTATACATGCTAGCGCAAAACAATGTATTCATGCCAGTTACAATGAATGACCGAACGTAGCAGACTACCCGTATAAGATTGCAATTATAAACACGTTATTGCTAGCCTAATATGAACCACTAGCTTTTGTTCATAGTAGTTTTATTACACTACATTATAGTTGCCGTTCCTCCGAGCTAGCGTTCATATCGTGTTAGCTACCAAAGTAAACAAAGCTAGGTTAGCATATTAGCTGGCAAGCTTACTGTGTTCATTAGATGGATTAGATAGATCCACACTCCTACCACAACTACTACTAACGAATCTAAAACAACTAAGTTTCTCTAATATTTTGTGATTTGCATTTGATTTCGTCCAGCCAGATCCTGCCGGACAATACATGACGGGACTACCACACTGATGCATCGTCCTAAAAAGCCCCGGCTGCGATAGGCAAGATGCCGACAACGGGGAGGAATTGATGATATACCGTGTATATCATTTTGAAATAAAGTTTAATGGAAATACTTAGTAGGCCTATCCTTTCTTCCCTGAATTATTTGCTCCTATAACATATCATTCATATATAGCAAACCATGATTTGATTTCTCATCAAACAGTAGTAGTTTATTACAGGTAAAAATAACTTACTCTTTGTTATGACCGGCTCGTAGGCCACAACGGAAAGACAAGGAGACATACACGAGTTTACAAAACCACGGCACATTTATTGTGGTAAATGCAGAGATAGGTGGTCGAGGGGAGAGGATCGCCGAGTTCGTCCTTCTGCAGCCGCTTTGGAGAGAGACGGGGCCGCCGTGTGACTCCGGGCAGCTGGGCTTAATAGCACCTCGGCTCCGGCCAGGTGTCCGTGATCGCGCTGATTAGCCTCTTCAGCTCCACCCCATCGTAAGACCTGCAACACACCTGCACAAAGGCCCTGGGGCCGTCACACTCTTCTATAACAACAGTTGTAGGTACAGTTCGGTTAGTTAGCGTATAAAATATACGGCTGTACCGACGCCATTATAAGACTGATGTTCCGAGAGCGAGCCGAAAAAAGCACTGTTAGACATGGGCGGAGCCTCTCTGGTGGTTGACTAATCAGAACAGAGTGGCCGAGCTGACCAATCGGAGCACACTAGGCTCACAGGGAGGGGGGGGCAAGAGCTCCAACGAGTCGTTTAGTGGAGAGAGTGAATACTGCTGAATACACATACTTTACAGAGATGCTGTATGCGAAACCAATGTGAGTTTGGAAAATTGCACAGTATAAATCTATTTTAGTATACCTCAACAATGTAATTATGATCAGTGGAAATGGCCATGACATGGGCCCTTAAAGAAAATTCAGATTTTACATAGTAAAAAACTGTAAATTATAGTGTCCGTCCAAAAATTCTTTTTTACTTATAGTGAAAACTACCCTTGGATGATGGGTTAGTAGACTAAAAGCTTGAGGAATCCAAAGTACAACATATAATAAGTACCCTGTATCAAGATTGATGCAAAACAAGTGACATTTGACCTTTTTAGAGAGGTTTAGCCAAAAACACTCCACCTCTGAGGTAAAGTTATTAGTAATTCAAGATTAATTATTAAATTAAAGGTGGGGTAGGTAAGTTTGAGAAACCGGCTCGAGATACACTTTTTGTTATATTCCATGGAATGCTCTTAACATCCGATAGCAATGAATATCTTAAGTGCTTTGACAAAAAATCCATAAAAATGTTTAATCTGTGGAAGCCGTAGTACTGTAAAAAGCACGACCAATCATTTTAGCCGGCCCGGCTAAAATAACTGGATGGCCTACCTGCCTGTCAGCCTTCCATCTGTGCACAAACTTATCTCGTGCCCTCATTGGTCATGTGCGCGTTAGTGTGTGTTGGAGGAGGGGCTCTATAAGGAAGTGGCAGATTTTTTCCGGCTGTGTATTTTCAAATTTTAGCGCACTCGAGCTGGTTTCTCCAAAATTACCTACCCCACCTTTAAATGTGGTACATAAGTAAAATAAATAAAATAACTTGACTTGATATTTTGTTAGACCTGTCTAATCTCTACTAGAATAAGATAAGTGTGCATGTGGGTGTTTTATCACTCCTGTAAGTACCTAATCTTGATATCCTTTTCATTACAGAGCTGGGAAAATGGTGTATTGATTAGATTCTGATCCGTGCAGTCCAATTTTGACTGATTTAGTTCTAATGTTAATGTTAATTTGACTTCAACCCATAAGTAATTATTTAATTACTCTAAATTTCACATGATGATGGATTAGTGTTCCACATTTTTTCCACTAATTTGTTTTACAATTAGGCCAAAGGTAAAGAGAGACATTGATGACCTTGTGTCCCTTTTGTTAGTACGTGGTTCCATTTTGTCTATGGCCTTGGACGGCTTCACTAAAAGTCACCCAGTTCTGCCCTGCTGCAGTCCGGCTGAGTGCAGTCACAGAGATGCTATGGCTGCTCTACATGACATTAATGGTCTGGTCTGAATGGACACCATTTCCTGCTCCCAGAGAGAATGACACTCCTCAAACTGAACATTACAGCCGTTGATACTGTCTCACATGGGTCTGCTCCCCCCCACCGAGCCATGAACTGAAAGCATGACATCTGCTAAACACTTGGAAGCCTCCCTGTCACACCAGCACCAACCCTTGGGTCAGTCAGATGAGACTAACGGCTTCACTTAGGGCATTTGGTTCAGATACATGACTCTCGTTACCGCAGAGGGGTTGTTTTGAAGGCTATTCATACTGCTATGCAGAGGATGCCTGTAAGTTAGCGAGCTGGTAAAAGCCCCTACTATTGTTCAAATAGGCCTAATGTCAGGGGCCTTAATGTCTAGTTCTACATGTATTCACATTATATAGACAATGTTTCCACCTGGTAAAACTAAAGGCTGCACGAAACTCAGGCTACAATACAACCATTCTGTTCTGCTCTAACAATTACATTTATAGATTCTACATCAAAACAATTAGCTTTTATTGTTTCCAATGATAACGTCACCTTCAGTGGAGGAATGCAAACCTGTTTTCAAATGTAAGGTTTTGATTTTGTTTGACATTTCTCAGTAATGACACCCTCAGACACCCAATATCATTCATGCTATGCCTTCAGTAATAACTCAGATGTTAAAGGGATGAAGCTTTTCCTCCCAAATCAGATTTTTGTTCTTCAACAAATGTTCCATTTCCTGCATAATATATGTTTCTCACAATGTTTTTTGTAAGCTGCACACAGGTGATACTGAGTCTTCTCGATTAATAGATTATAAACTATACCATGCTTAAATAGACTCCTAAGTTATTATTTCATATGTAACAAGAAAGGGAGGGAAGAGTCAATTATAGAGTAATTGATTTTATATTGGGTAATTTATTTGGTGAATTAATATAAGATTTAGAATCATTGGGAAGGGCTTATGCTGCGTTCACACCGGACGCGATGCGATGTTTGGGGGCGGCGCGATTACATGTAAAGTCAATGCAGAGACGCGGACAGACGCGAATTCGCTCCGACGGCGCGCATGAAGCGGTGGACGCGGCGCGAATCACGCGATTGAGGCGATTGAACGGTGGCGCGTTAAACGCGAGAGTTCAATTTTTTCAACTCGAGCGTCAAATTCACGTGACGCGTTCTCGCGGAAGCCAATCAGCGGTGAGGATCTCAGCCTGCCGTTACTGACGTTCAACCAGAAAACATCAGCCGTTAGCTGTTAGCAGTTAGCACACAGAGCTCACAGCTCCTCATATCTGTTCAGAAACTGGACAAAAGTTAAACAAGTACAAACCACAGACTGTCTGTGTCATGGCGAATACAGTCGCTAGTTTATTTATGTCTGTAGGCCGTTGTTGTGAGTGTGGAATGAGCATATACAACGTTAGCTTAGCCTGGTCGACCCGATCTTCATTCAGAAAACAAGCATTTTAAAAGATTTCTCGCCTGCCGTCTGTCTGCAGACTTGTTGAGCATTAATTCATGGATTTTACTAACCGGTATCAGTATGTTGTTACTTCGGCATCATTTAGAAACGTGTATTACAATTTAATCACTGTAAAATATGTTCATTTTGTTGTAGTTGTAGCTCCCGAGCCAGCGCGTGTTGTTTGAATGATGCGAGTAAACACAGCTGGCAGCCGCGGTGAAACTCCAGCGTTTAGAGCGATGCGTCCGGTGTGAACGCAGCATTATATCCACAGGGACTAGCTCACCTTTAACTTACAATCACATGTCTCTGCTATGGACTGATGAGTATATGATTCTTGCATGTTCAATGACTAACACAAACCTTCAAAATGATAATGTGCATGTGTCAGGAAGGCTCCCAAATAATTCTGAGGGGCCTATCCTATTTTTGTAATTAAATGATAATGTGCTAATCCATTACTTTGAGTTGTCTTCACTCAGAAAAACATCCCTATCAGGTGTTGTGCCGATAACTAGGACAGCTCTCAAGGCCAAGGGTCAGAGAGAGAGGGTCACACTCTCCGGGTGCAGAGAGCACCCCCAGCCACGTGCAAGGAAGCACCAGGTCGTTCGAGATGAGAGGATGCTTCTCTTCACCTTTCTGCTCGGTGGGCTCTAGCAGACCACCCTGCAGGACGAGCGAGGGCTTCAGGCTTCTATAATACAAGGTTCCAGTTTCTTGGAGCAGATGTCTTCCTAACCTCTCCCATCACGGGGGGGACACCTGGATGCATCACTATAGGAATACGCAGTTGCTCTCAAGCAGATAGCAGGAGGAATACAGGCAGGTGAGCCTCCGTCTCACTGGGGGGTCAGCTACAGTGCTCACTGAATGAGCCACACAAAAGCAGAGCAATTGGGGGGGGGTGTTGAAATATGGCGCTCTGATGGAGAAGAGTTTGAGCCAATCAGCACCTCAGTGCTAATCTAAAGTATCAGGATGCCTTTACACACCAGACACTCGGTGTCATAAAGGGAGGAGGAGAACGAGTCAGGAAGACTGACGGACATGTTCTCCCAGCTCTCGTACAAAGATGAACTTTGAATTGAATAACCAGATGTTTACAGATGTACAATTAATGATTGTTTTGATATTTCCAATGAACAGACATGTGTTAAATAGTGTGATAAATATATTTAGTCAGATCAGATTACACTTTCGCACTAAACAAAATAAATTAATTAATATTTTCAGATTACAAGGTATTGAATAATAAGGTATTTCTACTATTATCACAGATAATGTAAATATCCTTAATCGTCCAGCACTCAGGCTTAACAACACTACTCTTTAATGTATTACCCATGCACAGACAGACCTAAAATGATGTTTCAAGTACTGGATTCATTTCAGTTTTGGCCCAAAACAAATATTTATAATAAGTCATATAACAATTATGTAGCATATTTGATCCTCGATATCGAGTTGTTGGCGAAACACATGAGCAATGACGCGGGGGATGCGGGGGTGAGCAGGAGAGGTGGGGAGAGGCTATTGCGTCATCGTTATCAGGACATGATCGTATAGCCGTAAACACGGAGCCGCTTGCCCCCCCAGAGCGTTTAGTTTGCAGATCTACCCACCTAGGGACCCGTTATCGTTATCCTTATTGTTTTCTGCGTTTCCGTGTCGGCCTCGTGTGGCCGAGCCGTCTATCTGATAGAGAACTGTAGCAGATACGACCGTTTTCGTTCTCGTGTGGCCGGGGCATCAGATTGGTGTGTCCCGCACCGTCGTGTCTTTTCGGCCGTGCCGACACCTTTTGACTTCTTTCATTTACAAAAACATTATTTCATTCATTTACAGTGGTCAATATAACAATAACAGAATAATATCTACATTATTGTATTCTAATGATTGATGGATGAATGTGCTCATCACCTTAATGTTGCAGCTGGTAAAGGAGGAGCTGATTTAAATGACATACTGCTGGGTAGCTTATGAAATTCACCATGGGATCAATAACGTGTTATCTTAACCTATAATAATACATGATCAAATATGTCTTGATTATATTTTGTAGTGTTCTGAATCTTCATAGTTACTAAAGTTATCAAATACATGTAGCACAGTATAAAGTACACTGAATGGGAGTGGAGCAGTACAGTACTTAAGTAAATGTACTTTGTTATTTGTTCAAGATTGAAATGTACATTTAAGACGGTTTTCTGCCCCTCTGTTTACATGTTCCTTTCATACCAATCTATGCCTGTCAGCACGCTCACAGGCATAGATTGCAGTGCAGGCATATTGTCATTCAAGAGAATGCGTAGTTCTTTTGGAAAACATGTTTTTCTTTTAGCCTATTTACCTCGTTAACGTAAATAATACTCATTACATTGACACATGCATTATTTGTGATTAAAATAATGGCTTCCTTTCCCAATATCCCTCCGGATTCAATAATTGACTTGTTTGGTCAAATCAAACAAGATTGGGAAGAGGAACTAGTCCAAGCAATAGATGAGGTCTGGGATGGCGCATTAGCGAGAGTGAACAATAGTACGTCCTGTGCCAGGCTCAATCTTATAAACTAAAAGTTGTCCACCGTATCTATACACCAACTCTAAACTCTCCAAAATATACCCTAATGTCACGGATACCTGTAACAGATGCCACACGTCACCAGCAAACATGACTCATATGTTTTGGTCTTGTCCTCGCCAACAAGGATACTGGACAAGCATGTTCAAACACCTAGCTGAGGCCTTGGACGTGGTATTGACACCATGTGCAGAAACTGCCATTTCTGGAGTACTACCTGGCCACCGAATGATAAGGGGGAAACTAAGGACAGTATAGCCTTTGCATCTATTTTAGCACGTAGAAGAATACTCCTAGAGTGGAAATCTCCGATACCACCTAAAGCATCTCTATGGCTTAAAGATCTAATGATGTACCTGAACTTGGAGAAGATTAAATATAACCTGAGGGGCTCCTCAAAACTATTTGAATCTGTCTAGAGCTCTATGATAGCCTACATAGCTGAACTTAAGACACACTATGAATGTATGCGCTTTTTGTTTCTTTGTTGTTTTTGTTTTTGTTTCTGTCTTTATATACATGTATGTATGTGTATGTGTATGTGTGTAGGTGTGTACATATATATATATGTGTATGTGTATATGTGAGTATACATATGTGAGTATATGGGTACATGTATTACTGTTATTATTCTTTATTTCCTTATCTATTAATTTAAATTTTCTTTTAATATTAACTTTTACATTACTTTATTTTTACCTATATATGTATCTATTTACTTTACTAGCTAGGACCGGGAGGGGAGGGGGGAAAGGGACGAATATTGACTGTATAAATGTAAACTCATTGTGCCTGATCAATAAAAAAATATATATATTAGCGACCCCCACAGATGTATGATGTCACTGCATCCGTGGGAGCTCAGACCCCTCCTTATCGGAGCTCAGCTCCCATTGGCTCACACATAACTCGAACCCTGTCCCTCCTTGTGGGAGCTCAGCTCCCATTGGCTCACACATAACTCGAACCCTGCCCCTCCTTGTGGGAGCTCAGCTCCCATTGGCTCAGACATAACTCGAGCCCTGCATGTGGCGTCTCGTCGCTACGGTTCTCTCTCTGTGGGTGTTTCTCAATTGCGAGTAAAGCTGCTGCAGAGCCACTATTTCAAGCATACTACGTCATCGAGTGCCGCCGAAGTACTGTTCCAATCTCCAGCATACTTGGAAATCTACCGAGCCCGGCGTACTCCGTTTGGAGAAATATCGAGGCTGCACATGAGTAGACTCCGCGGTCTTAAAATCCCCACAATGCTTTGCGCACGGACCAATTTCCCCAAATCTGTGGCGGAAAATGTAAGGCGGGGCCTCTCATATGACGCACACCTGCACACTTGCTAGCCTGTTCCGCTCTTTGTTTTCCGAATGCCAGGAAGTATTCTTGCTTCGCTTCTGAAGCAAGATGCTCGGCAGACATGTGCTACCAAGCAAGCGTACTCGCGATTGAGAAACACCCTGTGTTCCTGAGTGTCACTACCCGATCTGCAGCCCTGCCCTATCTGCAGTGCGCATGTGCGAGATGGTCCGCCATATTTGACAACTACATACGGCAACTCTACTAGGACACTTGACACAGTGGCTTTTGGCAAAGCAGAAAAATAACCGAGAGAGATTATTGTTATTACAACGTGACTTCACTATCATTTAACAACTCTTTTTATTAGGTTCTTTTATTTGGGTTTAAGTACATTGTCAGAATAAGTGAGAAATGGATTTAACTTCTGTTAGACAGCTATATGCCATACATTATTCCATACATTCACAGTCAATATTTATTCAGTATGATAGCTGATAACAGAACTTTAAATCCATTTCTCACTTATTCTGACAATGTACTTAACCCCAAATAAAAGAACCCAATAAAAGAGTTGTTAAATAATAGTAAAGTCACGTTGTAATAACAACAGCTCATCTCTCTCGGTTTTCGGAGTTTTCTTTGTGTGTTTTTGCCAAATGCCACTGTGTCAAGTGTCCTAGTTGGGTTGCCGTACGAGGTTGTGCAATATGGCGGACCATCGCACATGCGCACTGCAGATAGGGCAGGGCTGCAGATCGGGTAGTGACACTGAGAAAGTGTGTGTGAGCTCCAGCACTACTGATCCATCATCTGTGTGTCTGGATAAACCTCTGAATGGACTCTGTGCTCTTTTTTCTGGAGCGTTTACCTCGGACTATAGGAGCTAGCTTAGCATGCTAGCTGGAAACACGTTAGCAACACTAGTCAGATTGAGAGTTTGATGGAGAGAGAAACGGTGTGTTTAACGGAGTCTGCAGGAAAAGGTGATCTTGGAAACATGAGTAAAGTCCAAATGCTGCTGTCGTTGAAGAAGCAGCGACTCACTGCTGCTTCTGAAGAGATATTTGCTCTGTTTGAACAAACAATAGCAGAGCTCGAGGAGGAGCTGTCTCTTTCCAAAGAGGAGAACAAGAGACTCCAGAAACTACTGGACGCTGTTTTACAGCCTCAGCTTCGGATACACAGAGCAGGTCTGTTCCCTTTAATCTTCATTAACACTTTAAACTCCTCAGTAACACTTTATTATCACATTAATACATGGGCGTAGGAAGCATCCTGAATGTGGGGGGGACATTTTTAACGGGGGGTGTGGGGGCGGAAAAAAAAATAGATTTCCTGTATTCTGGTGCATTTTAACAGGTGGTTTGATACTTTTATGTGGCTATACTAGCACGAGGAAAATGATGGGTACATTTTGTAATTTCATCCAGTAGTAAAGAAAGGAAACATATTTGATTATTAATTCAGAGCTGTCTTTGAATTAATAAAAAGCAGTTTAAATGCCCATTTTTTGTACATTTATATACAACAATACATATGTGTGAGTGCATTGAAAGATATTGTTGTGGAGAGTCATTTATATATAAATCGCAAAATACATTTGTGAATCCTTCTGTGAGCATTTATTAATATTGAGACTGATCTGACTCCATACGGATGTTAAGTTCACCTAGGAATGGTATCATTGACTTAAATGTTCAAATAAATGTTGCTCTTCTGTCTATATTGGTCATATGATGCCCTTGACTGAAATGTTTCCTGTTCAATATCCCCACTGATTTCCTTAAAATCCTGGGATGAGAGTCCACATCACAATTTACTCTCAACTGTCATTTCCCTTTCATCACTCACCTCAGCAATGGACCTCTCTCCACTGTCCTGCATTCTGCCTCTGACTCACTCTCAAGTGCCTAGATGTCAAGAGAGGTGGCGAAGTGATAATTATTTATTGAGCAGTATACTCTTTCACATTGAATCATAACAAGTCATACTGAATGTAAATACAACTGTGACATTGGACATTTTGAAGACTCAAAGTCCCAAGCAGTAGGTAGAATATTAGCTTGTCTATGTAATGTGCACAGAAAATAAATAGTTAACTGAATACTGGGATGGAAATAGCCTATAAGCACTCAGTAAAACATAAACACACACAAAAAGCTTCTGAATGATAAGAAGTATAATTAAAACATAATGCACATTACCATTTTGAGAGAGAGTACCTAAGTTAAAGAACTCAGAAAATAATCTCTTATCGAACTGAGGCTCCAGTAAAACACACTGACTGCGTCTCTACATGGACATCAGTAAGCCGTTTATGAGTATTATCCCGGTTATGATCATATTGGGGATATGGTGTTTACATGAGCACAGAGAGATCGGGTTATTCATGTTCCCTGTTTACATGATAAATACTAGTAACCTGGCATTTCGATGCCTTTTCTAAACTATTCAGTATTTGTATCTCTCTATCATGACATAAAGACGAAACTCCTCTCCAGAAGTGAGACACCGCCATCACTGATTAATTGCTACCAGCTGATGACTTACTTTCCTCTTCTTTGAAAAAAATGTTCTTATGTCCATGTTGTCTGGGGGAGAAAACATATCAAACCAAGTGATCGTCAGCTTTGATTTTCGCTGTATTAACCTTTTCCTGAACATTTGGTGTGTGTGCCTTACCTCCGCTACCGGCATCGCTTCATACAACAGATCTGAGCTGTCCAACTATGACAACACTCCTTGAACATGCGCGCGCTATGTGAGAATCTGCCTTGGTACAAAGTAGCAGTGAAAACATGGTACGGAGTTTCATTGATTTGGGCATTCTCTCAATAAGCAAGTGGAATGGATTTCATTTGATAGTGAAGCACTGACACAGCGCTCTACAAAGTGCGGCGAGTGGATAGACCGATTCACGGACTTTCCGCATAGTAAAAGTGGGGGGGTCTAAACTAATCATTTGAAAAAGTGGGGGGGACTTGTCCCACCCTCATATAATGGCTGCGACGCCCATGCATTAATAACACTTTAGACCAGGGGTGCTGGAAGGGGGGTGCTGAGGGCGCTGCACCACCCCCTAGTCAGGCATTACAACAATTGTGTAATTGTTTGATATATATTTTTTGATTTAATTTAATTGTGCCTGAGATATATTTTATATTATTATTCAAATGATAATTTTAAACTATATAATACATTATTTAGCTTCAGGGAAGAAAAAAAAAAATATGTTTTTTTAGTCGGATACTTTTAACGTGGCGCACAACACAAGTGACGAGTAACTGACATGGCACAAAAAAGTATCTCGGAATTCTTTCTCACTAAAAACGCTAAGTCTGCTAAAAAGATTGAAATAGAAGATGCAGGGGCAGGGCATTATTACGCAGAATCTGTGTAATATGTAGCCAGGAATTAGCAATGCCTTGATAGCCTACTTCCAGTGGCGACTGGTCATTAGGGGCAGGTGGGGCACACCTAGTGTCAGCAGAAAGTATTACAAATAATGATTACTAAAAATAAATATAAAATATATTTTAAGATCGTGTTTAATCATCTGATTCGTCTGTACATTGCTGTTTTAGTCTGTGTTCTTCTAATTAGTGTCTACAGTGTGTGCCTATTGAGCTGTTTAGAGCCATGTGGGACAAAACCTGATCATGCCCCTCCCTCTCACTGTCTAAGTGAACGGTGACTGTAAAAACTACACTGCGCATGCTCAGAGTATTTTCCTATTTAATGTGTGTGGCAAAAAAATAATGACCATAGGGGCACTGAGCTGCCATCCCCACCATACGTCATCTCACATAATTCAGAGCTGATTGGCTGTAAGTACGTGTGCCGCGAAAAGTGTGGTGTGTGTGAAGAGGAGACGAGAGAGGTGCAGTGACGCGTCCTAAAACCCGGAAGTAAGCTGCGCTTGGCTTCCCTCGACAAAAAAGCAATGAGATTTCTCCATAGGATTTTAGAAAATAGCTCGAAATAAGATCTGTGGGAAACGTACCTGTTATATAAATGCACGTTTTGTTCAGCCGGATAACATCCACATGTCTACCCTACTTTTATAATTTTTTTATCACAAATCTATGATTAGATTTATGATAGACTTTTGAAAGATAAGGAGGACTTTTACAAAAAAGTAATAGAGATTTTTGTCCAGAAGGATAGGCAAATGGACTTCATCTTCAAGTCAAGGTAAGACCGCAATTTTATTGAAAATGGGATCTTACTTAGAGAGAACAATTCAATATTTAAATGATAAAATTACATTTTTTGGGTATCCTTTTGTTGAACTGTCTGTTTAAAATTAATCGAAGCATCAGACAAAAAAAGCTTTTGAAAATAATATTATATTTTGGTTTAGGTCAAAATATAATATTTGTAAACCTGAAGAGTCAGTGCCAGTGCCTCACCAGCCATGAACCTCACTGCACGTCACTGCAGAAGCTTATATATAGACATCTAAGTTTTTTGTGCCCCACCACTTTTGTACATATAAAAACGCCACTGCCTACTTCAGTGAATGTAAATTCCACATTGTTGGTAAAATCATATTTGACATCTTAAAGGTGGGGTAGGTAATTCACTTCAGAAACACTTGTTATATTCCATGGAATGCTCTTAACATCCTGATAGCAATGAATATATTAAATGCTTTGACAATAAATACATAAAGAAATGTCATCTGTGGAAGCCGTAGTACTGTAAAAAGCACGACCAATCATCTGAGCCGGCCCGGCTAAAATAACTGGATGGCCTACCTACCTGCCTGTCAGCCTTCCATCTGTGCACAAACTTATCTCGTGCCCTCATTGGTCATGTGCGCGTCCTCGTGTGTTGGAGGAGGGGCTCTCTAAGGAAGGGGCAGATTTTTTCCGGGTGTGTATTTTCAAATTCTAGCGCACTCGAGCTGGTTTCTCCAAAATTACCCACCTTTAATAGTGTGTGTGTGTGTGTGTGGACTCACGCTTTTGTGCATGCTCTATAGTGCCCGTAATAGCGTGCACTGGAGTCCGTTGTTATGCACTGTGTGTGTGGTTTTGCTCGGTGTATGTCAAAGTCAACCCCCCCCCGTGCGACACGGACCGTTAGCCCCGCAGTCATCCGGTTCGACCTGACTGTGGCTGTGACTGTGTGACTGACCCGAGCCTCGTCGTTCTGATAGCTCCGCCCCTTCGCTCCAACCCCTCTCCCTCCCCCCACATCTACAAGTGAAAATTACTTTTGCGACACATTCATCGCGAGAAGTGTAGCAAAAGTCAAGGCTGCAGATTCGTCGATTTATACTGCCACAGAGCAGATTCGTGAAGTTGTAATGACTGATTTGAGAGGTTGTAATAACCAAGTTGCAGTTGTAATGGAAAATATATTTAAAAAATAATATTTTTCTGCAAGTGAACATTTCATCACTAAGTTCATTTTTTTTCTACAAGCTACAAAACTTTTTTTCTTCTTCTGTGACTTCAAATGTGGTTCACAGATACGTGGATATGTTATACAAGTGTAAATGTATGCACACAAGCTCAGATATCTTTTCTGCAAGTGCTCACATCAGGTTTTACACGCTCTCGCATTTTGCACTAGGGCTGTGCGATTATGGCAAAAATCATAATCACGATTATTTGGGTCAATAATTGATATCACGATTATTAAACACGATTATTCATTGACTTGAAAAAATCCATTTATTGAACTTTAAAACAAATACAAATAATAATTTGAACAGTATCTTTTTAACTGTTGATTACCCTGAACGTATAATTCAACTGAAAAACCAATAAAAAATAAATAAAATAAATGATACATTTAAATAAATAATATCAAAATAATAAATACCAAGCGCACTTCCCCAAGCTACTAAACATATATAAATATGATAAATACAAATAAATGAGACTAAAATTAATTAGATCAAATATGTTGCAGTGCACTGTCACAACCAAGCAAAGCTAAATAATTGTTTTTTTCGATTATGTTGTTTTCGTAATTGTGGCAGGCCAAAATCCTAATTGCGATTAAAATACGATTAATTGCACAGCCCTATTTTGCACCATATCTACCTTCATAGTCTTGCCATAATATGGAGTACAACAGTAGTCAAATAGGGCTCTCCACTGTGCACTAACCCTACCTCAAACACATTAAGAAGGCAAGTAATTCCACAAATTGACTCTTGACAAGGCACACGTGTTAATGGGAAACCATTCCAGGTGACGACCTAGTTATGGCAGATTCCTTATTACAGCATATTTCTCACTTATTCATTAAGGTCACACAGGTCAGAGAGGCCCCATCGTCTTGTTATATCAGTCTTATGCTTAGTCACATGGTTAGTTAAGACAAATGTGTTATTGAGTTAAAGTGGACCTATCATGCTATATTTGAATAATATAGTGTAGGACCATACCTATATAAGGCATATTTATACTTTTTTTTTTTCAAAATATCAAACAGATCATGCATTTTAGCCATGCCTCATTTTGCTCAATTTGACAATTTCTAGCTCTGGGCAGATTCTGTGAGAACAGCACCATCTACTGGCCTGGCATATGTACTACAGCGTCTCCAGCGCTTTCGAACGGCAATGGCCGTGGCTGTCTCCTCCTGATTGGTGGAGTTGGCCCAATAGCCGTAGCGCCACCGTCCTGACGTCAGGACAGTGTTCAAATCTGGATCTCTCTGTGTTAACATTTAAAGTTGGTGAGCCATTAATTGCACTAACATCTTCATGAAGCTGACTGAGAGAAGCCCAGAGTGTGCAAAGCTGCCATCAAAGCAAAAGGGGGCTGCTTTGAAGAATCTAGTATAAAATCACACTTTTTTTGTTAACTAGATAATTCCATATGTGTTCTTTCATAGATTTGATGTCTTCAGTATTAATCTAAAAAGTAGAAACACATTAAAATAAACAAACATTGAATGAGAAGGTGTCCAAACTTTTGACTGTGCTGTATATTTTAATATTGAGCAGGTTCCCTCATCTATAATCATTTATACAAGCGCAACTTTAAACATGTCCAGCAGTAAAATGCAACATACAAAGTAATGAAGAAACATCATAAATGAAACACTGACAGGGAACATTTTACTGCACCGTCATTACTATGACATGAGAAGATGCCATCAAATGTTCTGATAATACTTGCATACTTTTACTTAAATAAGGTTTGACTTAGGGCTGTGCAATTAATCGTATTTGAATCTCTATTACGATTTTGGCTTGCAACGATTATGAAAACAACGTAATCGAAAAAAATAACTATTATTTTGCTTCATTCCCTTTCGCAATGATGCTCTCAATGTGTCTTGCGTTATACATCCTGCCCCCCCCCCCACACGTCACAAGGGAAGCTTTAGTTGCCGGTCTCTAGCGTACAGTCAACTTTTACTAACTATCAATATTGACCAGAAATAATCGTGATTATGATTTTTGCCATAATCGAGCAGCTAGTTTGAATGCAGGATTTTAATTTGTAACACAGCATTTTCATTCTATAATGTAGGCGTAGTCACTACGTTCACAGATACACTACGCCGTAGTGTATCTGTGAACAATCCTAAATACAATTCATTGTTTACATTGCGGCTAGTGCTAAACCAGAAGAAAAAACCCTTTGTCTTTCCAGTTACAGTTAAAAATGAAAAACACAGATATTGTTGATTAATTATTATCGTTTTACAACAATCAATAATAATGAGGTAACATTACTTTGCACACAAGCAGTCAATAGTGGTAATGCTCCAACGAGTACAAGTCTTTCAGATCAAATATAGCAGCTGTAATGAACGCACACACCATTTCCCTTACATTAGCTAACACACCCACATATGTTCCAGATGTCGAAAGGTCATTATCTCATCTCTTAGGTGGTTCATACCCTGTCAGGATATGAACCACCTAACTAACAACACTTAACTGTATTATCCTGAGGAGGGCCTCTTTGCACTTCCGCTCACCCCTAATAATTGCGGAAGAGACGATGGGCCTCTCTTCTCTGGAAACTGTAAATCAATAACATACCTAATTATATTGACTAGGTCCAAGACTGATATAACTGTGTGTTTCCTGTTTCCTGCAGACGTCCAGCTGCTGGTGGTGGTTAAAGAAGAGCCTCTCCCTGACCAGCAGAAGTGGAGCACCACTCTGGACCAGGAGGACCCAGAGCCCCCCCCACACATTAAGCAGGAACAAGAGGAACTCAGGATCAGTCAGGAGGGAGAGCAGCTTCAGGAGCTGGAGGAGGCTGATATCACCAAGTCCACTTTCACTCCTGACCCTGTGAAGAGTGAAGATGATGAAGAGAAACCTCAGTCCTCTCAGCCTCATCAAAGACAAACTGAACACATGGAAACAGAAGCTGATGGAGAGGGCTGTGGAGGACAGAACCAGCCAGGAACTCAGATCCAGAGAGCAGTTTACAACCAAAGACTGAGGACGACACTGGAGACTCTTCTGAAGACACTGATGACTCTTCTGAACCTGACGCTGAACACAGTGCTGATTGGAAGGAGACCAGAGAACCTGCCTCAGGCTCAAACTCACTGAAAAATAGACAAGAATCTGTCAGTGATCCCCGACGTAGTGCTGAAAAGAAACCATTCAGCTGCTCAGTCTGTAAGAAAGCTTTTAGTAGAAAAGATCTAAAGCGACATGTGAGAATCCACACAGGAGAGAAACCCTTTCGCTGCTCAGTCTGTAAGAAAGCTTTTTCACATCATGGAAATTTAAAGAAACACATGAGAATCCACACAGGAGAGAAACCATTCAAATGCTCAGTTGTGAGAAAGCTTTTTCACATCATGGAAATTTAAAGAAACACATGAGAATCCACACAGGAGAGAAACCCTTTTGCTGCTCAGTTGTGAGAAAGCTTTTTCACATCATGGAAATTTAAAGAAACACATGAGAATCCACACAGGAGAGAAACCATTCAATGCTCAGTTTGTGAGAAAGCTTTTTCACAGAAGGAACATTTAAAGGAACACATGAAAGTCCACACAGGAGAGAAACCACACAGCTGCTCAGTCTGTAAGAAAGTTTTTCACTGAATATCAATTTAAAGAAACACATGAGAGTCCACACAGGAGAGAAACCACACAGCTGCTCAGTCTGTAAGAAAGCTTTTTCACTGAATATCAATTTAAAGAAACACATGAGAGTCCACACAGGAGAGAAACCATTCAAATGCTCAGTCTGTAAGAAAGCTTTTTCACAGAGTGGAAGTTTAAAGGAACACATAGAATCCACACAGGAGAGAAACCATTCAAATGCTCAGTCTGTAAGAAAGCTTTTTCACGGAATATCAATTTAAAGGCACACATGAGAGTCCACACACGAGAGGAAAAATACAGCTGCAATGTTTGTGACAAAATATTTAAAAGGCATGGTAATTTCAAAAGGCACAAGTGTGTTGGTCGTCAGTCCTCACAGCTTAATGAAATTCAAACAGGATAGCGGAGAGGCAGAGCCTCCAATCAGCAGCTCAGCTGAACACATGGGAACAGAAGCTGATGGAGAGAGCAATGAATAAGTCTGATGACAGTTCACACATGAGAGAAATGTGTCTGGCTGGATTAACATTGTTGCACAACATCCATATAAGACTTAAATACTCCATCTTTATCAACATAAGTGGACAATATGTTTAATGTTTTTGTCATTCTGATGTATACGTTAACCACTGACTGTTGATGAACCATTTTATTTTGATTGAGGGCTCCAAGTTTCCGTATAGAGATATAGGATGATTTGATGTATTGTTCTTTATTTCTAGATGTTTTGTATCATGCTATCCTGTAATGAGCCCTGTTTTACATAAATGTACCTGTTATCGGAGTGTTTTTGCTTCTGTGACTGTAAGGGAATACATTTGTCTATTTTGTATCCTGATGACCTAATGCCGTTACATGTAATATGTTACTCCCTCAGCCTGTTTTCACCCATCTGCAACCGATTTGCTAATAATCACAAATGTTCATTTCTTTGACCCCTTGACTCGACTATTTCTTGTTTGATAATCGTTACATCTCCTCAGGACCAAGTTCCCGTGTCCTGCCTTTACCTGCTGATCACCCACTGCTCATTTAAGGTGGACTCACCTTTACAATGGACCAGCTAGTCTTAGTGTCTTAATGCAAACGTTTTGTAAAGTGATGCTAGACCAAAAACGTGCTGTTGGGCTGTGTGCTCTCTGCAGGACGGGGTCTGGACTCAAACATTGTTTTATGGTATGAGAGCTTCACTCTGTTTTTGTTGTCCAAACGACGCCAACAGAGCGATACGTCTTCTTTCCAGCAGATGGCATAAATGTTACATCATCCAGTTCAACTGTCATCCACATATTAGTGATTCAAAACAGCAATGTGTGAGATATGGCTAGTAATTGACTCACAATGTCAACAGAATGTGAAGAGGTTACAGTCTTGCGGTTATGTCCAAGATGTTGTTTTTGTTGTAAGAGATAAGATTGATGCAGAAAAAACCCAGAAGATAGTCTGGATAGAGCCTTCAAAGAACCAGAAAGGCTTTTGAAGATTATCAGGGATATAGAAAGAATACAAATATTACAAATTATTATACTTTTTGCAGTGTTAACATCTAAATACCACATTTAAAAGTACTCATTAATTAATAAATCACATTTATGTTATAATTATGTATTTATCAATTTGTTCATCACCTTAATATTTAAGCTGATAAAGTTGGAGCTATTTTTATAACATTATTGGCTATGCTGCTTGGTAGTTTATTTTTTGTTGAAATACGAAATAATTCACGAGTTGATTTTATTTTGTATAAAAATCTGAATCTATCAAATTAGCTGTAAAATAAAATTGTGCCATAAAAAGTTCCATATTTTCCTCTGAGATATAATGTTGAGGTGTTGAGTAGCAGAAAACAATTATATAATAAACAATTAGGTATAGTATAAGTTCCTCGAGTAAATAATACAGCAATAGAAGTGTGTACATGTAGAAGAATATACCATTAATCGTCCCACAGAGGGGAAATGTACATTCTGCATTTCACCTATCCTAGTGTATCATTTCACTTTCCTCCGCTGTTTGGGGGGAGAAGTAGTGGAGGGGGAGGTGGTGGCTGATGATGATGGGGAGGGGGAGGGGGAGGTGGTGGCTGATGATGATGAGGAGGGTGAGGTGGTGGCTGATGAGGAGGCGGAGGTGGTGGCTGATGATGATGAGGAGGTGGAGGTGGTGAGCTCTGACGAACCAGCCTGAAAACGGAAGGCTGGTTTGTAATCCATCTTCCTGAGATCACATCAAAAACACGTCAGAAGCTAGCAGTCAAGTACTTCACAAGTACATGTGAAGTACAGCAGTTAGTTAGCACAAAGCCTCTCTTTGGAGAAGGAGCTTTGAATTCAGGTGTTAAAGCAGCGAGAGAGAAACACAGATAGTACACAGGATGAAATAAACAGTCTGAATAGAAATAAGAAAAATTAAAGCTGCAAGCAGCGTTGAGCGGGTCTTCGACGCTCCACAAGCTGTTGTCCGCACGTCGAGGTGTGTGTCTAGGTGTCTCAAGGACTCGGCCGTTGGCAAACCTGGGAAGTTTCAGGACGATCGGACAACGTACACGGGAGTTACAGCAGTATTATAAACATTGTGTTTGATGGCGAGTGATCTGTCGCCATGGCAACGGAATTTGATGACACCCATAATACGCCTAGATGTGTTGAGGGCTGCATCGTTATCAAACCTGTGAAGTTTTGGGCCGTTTGGAGCATGTTAACTGGAGTTATGAGAAAACCTTGTTTCACGGCGACCATTTGTTACCATAGCAACGACATTTGACGAAATCTCAAAACTGACACATATGTGTCGAGGGCTTGATGGTTAGCACACATGGGAAATTTGAACAATTTTTTTACCATTTACACAGGAGTTATAGCAATATCGTGCTTAACAGCGAGGGATGCGTTGCCATGGCAACAGCTTTTGAGGAAAACTCACTATTGTCATATTGAGGTGTTGAGGGCCGGACCATTAACTGTCATCTGAAGTCTGGTGCAGTTTGGACCATTTTCCATCGAGTTATGACAACAGGGAGGGATCTGTCACCATGGCAACGGCATTTGATGACATCCCATAATTGGCGTAGAGCTGTTCAGGGCCGGACCATTAGCCATCATCTGAAGTCTGGTGCCGGTGATATAAAAGTGAAGATTGGGGGACGATGGGACCGTGTCCATTGGAGTTACAGCGACACCGTGTTTTATGGCGAGGGATGCGTTGCCATGGAAACGGCATATGATGACATCCCATAATTGGCGTAGAGCTGTTGAGGCCGGACCATTAGCCATCATCTGAAGTGTGGTGCAGTTTGGATCATTTTCCATTGACTTAAGACAAC
>JAAOOA010002093.1:0-68008 GCA_012861695.1 Trematomus loennbergii
GGAGGGAAAGAGGCCAATGAAGTCGGGGACCGGGGCTGGTTGACACTCCTGATGATGGGGCAGGGGCCGTGGACTCAACCTGTTTGCCCTGGTGCACCGTAAGAATTAGACGCCTTTGGTCCCCTGAATCCCGCTAAACATATGGGCATACATTTTGTTAATAGTGCAACACCTCCAGGGCGCATAACTGCAGTTTACAAGCCAGGGAAGGTGCCAGAATCCTGGGCATACATTTTGTTAATAGTGCAACACCTCCAGGGCGCATAACTGCAGTTTACAAGCCAGGGAAGGTGCCAGAATCCTGGGCATACATTTTGTTAATAGTGCAACACCTCCAGGGCGCATAACTGCAGTTTACAAGCCAGGGAAGGTGCCAGAATCCTGGGCATACATTTGTTAATAGTGCAACACCTCCAGGGCGCATAACTGCAGTTTACAAGCCAGGGAAGGTGCCAGAATCCTGGGCATACATTTTGTTAATAGTGCAACACCTCCAGGGCGCATAACTGCAGTTTACAAGCCAGGGAAGGTGCCAGAATCCTGGGCATACATTTTGTTAATAGTGCAACACCTCCAGGGCGCATAACTGCACTTTAAAACGTAGGTTAAGAAATTTAGTAGTACTGTTATAGCAGCAGTAGTACGTGTAAATAGTTGATGTTTTAGTCTGTGTGTACTGTCATGTTTGTTACTGCAACGTGTAAATAGTTGATGTTTTAGGGTGTGTGGTTGATGTTTTAGGGTGTGTGTTCAAATAAAATAAAAAATTTAAAAAAAACAATAACCTTGATGGTTACCAGGGGCAGATAAAGTGCCACTTTCCATCAGCACCGGGGTGCTGAACCCTGTGATGAGCGCTCAAGTGTTGGCGGAGGAGGTGTAAGCCAGAGGAGGGTGAACAAAAGTTAAAGTGTTTGAACCTCCAGCCCAGAAGGGGGGTGGTGGTGCCGTGAAGAAGGCCGACTATGGATGCTGATGGGCGGACATAGAAGCACCACAAAATCCACCCCCTTTAGGGTCACCAGGGGCACGAGAATACCCTCAACAGAAGGGGTGGTGGTGCCGTGAAGAAGGCCGACTATGGATGCTGATGGGCGGACATAGAAGCACCACAAAATCCACCCCCTTTAGGGTCACCAGGGGCACGAGAATACCCTCAACAGAAGGGGTGGTGGTGACGTGAAGAAGGCCGACTATGGATGCTGATGGGCGGACATAGAAGCACCACAAAATCCACCCCCTTTAGGGTCACCAGGGGCACGAGGTTCTGGTGGGTGTGAATACCTGTGTTTAGTCCGTGGGGGAGTGCTTAAGTGTGGGGGCCCGGGGACTCAGGGTGTGCAAGGTTATGGAGGTCCCACTGTTATGGGGACATGCTGGAGGTCATGAGTCCGTCCTTCGGGGCTCTGTGAGCGGGCAAAAAGAGGTGATTTTCCCCTGGTCTCTGCTGGAGCTGTGAAATGCACAGAGTCCCACTGTTAGGGATCCATCCTGGAGGTCATGAGTCCGTCTTTCGGTGCTCTGTGAGCGGGCAAAAAGAGGTGATTTTCCCCTGGTCTCTGCTGGAGCTGTGAAATGCACAGAGTCCCACTGTTAGGGATCCATCCTGGAGGTCATAGTCCGTCTTTCGGTGCTCTGTGAGCGGGCAAAAGAGGTGATTTTCCCCTGGTCTCTGCTGGAGCTGTGAAATGCACAGAGTCCCACTGTTAGGGAGTCATCCTGGAGGTCTTTAGTCCGTCTTTCGGTGCTCTGTGAGCGGGCAGAGAGAGGTGATTTTCCCCTGGTCTCTGCTGGAGCTGTGAAATGCACAGAGTCCCACTGTTAGGGACATCCTGGAGGTCTCTAGTCCGTCTTTCGGTGCTCTGTGAGCGGGCAGAGAGAGGTGATTTTCCCCTGGTCTCTGCTGGAGCTGTGAAATGCACAGAGTCCCACTGTTAGGGAGTCCTGGAGGTCTTTAGTCCGTCTTTCGGTGCTCTGTGAGCGGGCAGAGAGAGGTGATTTTCCCCTGGTCTCTGCTGGAGCTGTGAAATGCACAGAGTCCCACTGTTAGGGAGTCATCCTGGAGGTCTTTAGTCCGTCTTTCGGTGCTCTGTGAGCGGGCAGAGAGAGGTGATTTTCCCCTGGTCTCTGCTGGAGCTGTGAAATGCACAGAGTCCCACTGTTAGGGAGTCATCCTGGAGGTCTTTAGCCCGTCTTTCGGTGCTCTGTGAGCGGGCAGAGAGAGGTGATTTTCCCCTGGTCTCTGCTGGAGCTGTGAAATGCACAGAGTCCCACTGTTAGGGAGTCATCCTGGAGGTCTTTAGTCCGTCTTTCGGTGCTCTGTGAGCGGGCAGAGAGAGGTGATTTTCCCCTGGTCTCTGCTGGAGCTGTGAAATGCACAGAGTCCCACTGTTAGGGATCCATCCTGGAGGTCATGAGTCCGTACTTTGGGGGTCTGTGAGCGGGCACAGACAGGTGATTTTCCCCTGGTCTCTCCTGGAGCTGTGAAATAACCAGAGTCCCACT
Organism: Trematomus loennbergii; assembly: GCA_012861695.1. Taxonomy (NCBI): domain Eukaryota; kingdom Metazoa; phylum Chordata; class Actinopteri; order Perciformes; family Nototheniidae; genus Trematomus; species Trematomus loennbergii. Next base: position 2,506 of record JAAOOA010002093.1, read on the forward strand.
GTTAGGGACTTCTGCTGGAGGTCTCCTGCATTTAAACAGATTCACCAGTTTCTAACAAGACTTTAGCCCCGATCAGAGCCCTGTTTTCTGGGTAAGACAGCGAGGTGCTGTACCCTGGGTGTCTGGCTCTCTGAGACCCTGCTAAAAGCAGTGTCTCTGCTGCCTGCATTTAAACAGATTCACCAGTTTCTAACAAGACTTTAGCCCCGATCAGAGCCCTGTTTTCTCAAATCGTATTTTCAGAATCTGACCCTCTGCCGTAACTCCGCTCCCCGAGGTCCTAGAGATTCGCCGATGGTACCGTTGGATGCGGGGTACGTGTAAATGGGGGGGTAGAGAAAAAGCCTGAACCGAACAGAGCTTGTTATCAAAAGTTATGGATTAGTAGCAATATTTCACAATGGAGCTCTCCGGGGTGCTGGAGGTAATTAGTCCGTCTTTCGGTGCTCTTTGAGCGGGCAGAGAGAGGTGATTTTCACGGTCTCCGCCCTGGAGGTCTGAAATACAGTCCCACTGTTAGGAGGCCATGCTGGAGGTCATGAGTCCGTACTTTGGGGGTCTGTGAGCGGGCACAGACAGGTGATTTTCCCCTGGTCTCTCCTGGAGCTGTGAAATAACCAGAGACCCACTGTTAGGGACTTCTGCTGGAGGTCTCCTGCATTTAAACAGATTCACCAGTTTATAACATTACTTTAGCCCTGATCAGTGCCCTGTTTTCTGGGTAAGACAGCGAGGTGCTGTACCCTGGGTGTCTGGCTCTCTGAGACCCCGCTAAAAGCAGTGTCTCTGCTGCCTGCATTTAAACAGATTCACCAGTTTCTAACAAGACTTTACAACTGCACTTTACAAGCCAGGGAAGGGGCCAGAATCCTGGGTATACATTTTGTAAATAGTGCAATACCTCCAAGGCGCATAACTGCAGTTTACAAGCCAGGGAAGATGCCTGAATCCTGGGGTAAACATTGTTTAATTTTTAAGTGTTTTTAAATGTATGGAACAGTGTTTTGTCTCTTTCAAAACTCTCCCGTCATTGGCCGGATACATGGGGACGATTTTATATTGACTATGACCGTTACTATTCCAGTGAGACGAAGTACGTCCAGTGACGGGAGTGATCCCATGTTAATTTTGTCCGAAAACCAGAGCATTCCCTTATCCCTCTTAGGTGCCTTGCAAACAATGGACGTCCGCTCTCGGGAGCGTCGGAGTGGTGCGGTCACCCTAAGTGACAGACCTAAAGTATCCGGGATTCAGGCATCTTCCCTGGCTTGTACATTTTTGGTGATGCGCCCTGGAGATATCAGCCTATTTTTAACAACTTTTCCCAGCTTTTCAAACATTTATTCCGGGGTTTTAGCCAGTCATTTTGCAAGAAATCATTTAACATTAACGGTCTCCTGAAAAAGCACATATTCTGTGCATTTTCAGGAGAGCGTCTATGTTAAATAATTTCGTGCAAAATGACTGTCTAAAACTCTCTTCCAGACATTTAAAAATACTTTCCCCGACCATTTAAACATTATTTCTGGGTGGTAAAGTGCAGTTAAGCGGCCTGGAGGTATTATACTATTTCAAACAACTTTTCCCCGCCTTTCAAAGACTTATTCCTGGGTACAAGTGTTATCTTTCCCCCCTGGGTGTGTGTGAGACAAGTGAAGTGAGTCAGCCTGCCAACAAGCAGCAGTGTGCTGTCATTTGAAACATGTTCCCCCACAGTTTAACACACTTTTACCTGTGTTTTGAGGCTTCTTTCCTGGGTCAATGTGTCCTCTTTCTCCCCCTGGGTGTGTGGTGAGACCAGTGAAGTGAGTCAGCCTGCCAACAAGCAGCAGTGTGCTGTCATTTGAAACATGTTCCCCACACTGTGACTATGCTGTAGCCAGCTTTCGAGCACTCTTTCCTGGGTCAATGTGTCCTCTTTCTCCCCCCCTGGGTGTGTGTGAGACAGTGAAGTGAGTCAGCCTGCCAACAAGCAGCAGTGTGCTGTCATTTGAAACATGTTCCCCACACTGTGACTATGCTGTAGCCAGCTTTCGAGCACTCTTTCCTGGGTCAATGTGTCCTCTTTCTCCCCCCCTGGGTGTGTGTGAGACAGTGAAGTGAGTCAGCCTGCCAACAAGCAGCAGTGTGCTGTCATTTGAAACATGTTCCCCACACTGTGACTTGCTGTAGCCACCTTTCGAGCACTCTTTCCTGGGTCAATGTGTCCTCTTTCTCCCCCCTGGGTGTGTGTGAGACAGTGAAGTGAGTCAGCCTGCCAACAAGCAGCAGTGTGCTGTCATTTGAAACATGTTCCCCACACTGTGACTATGCTGTAGCCAGCTTTCGAGCACTCTTTCCTGGGTCAATGTGTCCTCTTTCTCCCCCCCCTGGGTGTGTGTGAGACAAGTGAAGTGAGTCAGCCTGCCAACAAGCAGCAGTGTGCTGTCATTTGAAACATGTTCCCCCACAGTTTAACACACTTTTACCTGTGTTTTGAGGCTTCTTTCCTGGGTCAATGTGTCCTCTTTCTCCCCCCTGGGTGTGTGTGAGACAGTGAAGTGAGTCAGCCTGCCAACAAGCAGCAGTGTGCTGTCATTTGAAACATGTTCCACACTGTGACTATGCTGTAGCCAGCTTTCGAGCACTCTTTCCTGGGTCGAAAAGACATGTGCTGTAACCTGGTTCTCTCCCAGTACTGGGTACTAGTTAATGCCACTATCACCACCACATTTAAACCAGATGAAGTGGTAGTTATCCGGGGTGCTGCAGAGTCTTTTTCAGGCTCCTCTCCACAATTGTCCCCCTAAAATGATTTTAAATCATTATTTTTGCATTTAAATGCATGTATTCTATCATTTATATGGTTCCCCAACACAATGCACATAGTCTGGAGCTCACTGGGGTCCTGCATATCATTTAATCAGGCGTTTTAACACTTTTTCCCATGAAAATGATTTTTAATCACTATCATGGGGCTATGAAAATAAAATTCCCGGTAATGCAGAGCACAAGTGCACCTTTTACTATTTAAATGTATTTGTATTATATATATTTGGGCTAGAAAGGGGACCTCTCTGGGTGATTTAGTCAGTTTATGGAGCTTTGCCCACAAATCCTGGATGATCCAGGCCGAATTTGGGTGCTCTTAGGCGGCCTGCCAGGCGTCCCCACCCGTGGAAAGCAAAAAAAAGTGAAGAAAACGCTTAATTATATCTTAAAACAGAGTCATTTTCAGGCTCCTCTCCACAATTGTCCCCCTAAAATGATTTTAAATCATTATTTTTGCATTTGAATGCATTTATTCTATCATTTATATGGTTCCCCAACACAATGCACATAGTCTGGAGCTCACTGGGGTCCTGCATATAATTTAATCAGGCGTTTTAACACTTTTTCCCATGAAAATGATTTTTAATCACTATCATGGGGCTATGAAAATAAAATTCCGGGTAATGCAGAGCACAAGTGCACCTTTTACTATTTAAATGTATTTGTATTATATATATTTGGGCTAGGTAGGGGACCTCTCTGGGTGATTTAGTCAGTTTATGGATTTTTTCCCACAAATCCTGGATGATCCAGGCCGAATTTGGGTGCTCATAGGCGGCCTGCCAGGCGCCCCCACCCGTGGAGCAAAAAAAAGTGAAGAAAACGCTTAATTATATCTTAAAATAATCAAAAATGAAGTTTTGAAAAATTGTGAAATTTTTTCTAAGTGCCAACGGGAGTAGTGGCCAGGTGTTTGGCGCTTCGGGCCGATTTTTCCCCTTCTCCGATGGTTGGTACGAGGGATAAGGGAATGCTCTGGTTTTCGGACAAAATTAACATGGGATCACTCCCGTCACTGGACGTACTTCGTCTCACTGGAATAGTAACGGTCATAGTCAATATAAAATCGTCCCCATGTATCCGGCCAATGACGGGAGAGTTTTGAAAGAGACAAAACACTGTTCCATACATTTAAAAACACTTAAACAATTAAACAATGTTTACCCCAGGATTCAGGCATCTTCCCTGGCTTGTAAAGTGCAGTTATGCGCCTTGGAGGTATTGCAATATTTACAAAATGTATACCCAGGATTATGGCCCCTTCCCCTGGCTTGTAAAGTGCAGTTATGCGCCATGGAGGTATTCTCCAGATCCCTCTCCGCATATAATATGCAGGAACCGGGATCATTCTGCCAGTTCTGCTACCCGAAAGTAGCGTTTCCAGATCACCGAACGTCCGGTGGCAGTATAATATACAGCCACCGGCAGTATATGCCAATGCACATTTACTGAGCTTGGTTTTTCATATGTCCTCGGTTTCTAAAATAGGGGGACGCATCGGGGGTCTCGGGGAGGGTCCCATGGGTCCCCATTTACTGTGGGAAGTTAAACACATTTACTCGGGTTTCAGCACCGGCTGTCGGACTAATGACCTTCAGCACTCTGGAGAGCTACATTGTGAAATCTTGCTACTAATCCATAACTTTTGATAACAAGCTCTGTTCGGTTCAGGCCTTTTGTACCCTCCCATTTCACGTATCCCGCATCCAATGGTACCATCGCCGAGTCTCTAGGACCTCGGGGAGCGGAGTTACCAGGAGAGACCAGGGAAAATCACCTGTCTGTGCCCGCTCACAGACCCCCAAAGTACGGACTCATGACCTCCAGGATGGCTCCTAACAGTGGGACTCTGTGCATTTCACAGCTCCAGCAGAGACCAGGGAAAATCACCTCTTTTTGCCCGCTCACAGACCCCCAAAAGTACGGACTCATGACCTCCAGGATGGCTCTCCTAACAGTGGGACTCTGTGCATTTCACAGCTCCAGGGAGGACCAGGGGAAAATCACCTGTCTGTGCCCGCCACAGCCCCAAAGTACGGACTCATGACCTCCAGGATGGCTCCCTAACAGTGGGACTCTGTGCATTTCACAGCTCCAGCAGAGACCAGGGGAAATCACCTCTTTTTGCCCGCTCACAGACCCCCAAAGTACGGACTCATGACCTCCAGGATGGCTCCCTAACAGTGGGACTCTGTGCATTTCACAGCTCCAGGAGAGACCAGGGAAAATCACCTGTCTGTGCCCGCTCACAGACCCCCAAAGTACGGACTCATGACCTCCAGGATGGCTCCCTAACAGTGGGACTCTGTGCATTTCACAGCTCCAGCAGAGACCAGTGGAAAATCACCTCTTTTTGCCCGCTCACAGACCCCCAAAGTACGGACTCATGACCTCCAGGATGGCTCCCTAACAGTGGGACTCTGTGCATTTCACAGCTCCAGGAGAGACCAGGGGAAAATCACCTCTTTTTGCCCGCTCACAGACCCCCAAAGTACGGACTCATGACCTCCAGGATGGCTCCCTAACAGTGGGACTCTGTGCATTTCACAGCTCCAGGAGAGACCAGGGGGAAATCACCTGTCTGTGCCCGCTCACAGAGCCCCGAACCAGCCACGTACTACTGCTGCTAAACAGTACTACTAAATTTCTTAACCTACGTTTTAAAGTGCAGTTATGCGCCCTGGAGGTGTTGCACTATTAACAAAATGTATGCCCAGGATTCTGGCACCTTCCCTGGCTTGTAAACTGCAGTTATGCGCCCTGGAGGTGTTGCACTATTAACAAAATGTATGCCCATATGTTTAGCGGGATTCAGGGGACCAAAGGCGTCTAATTCTTACGGTGCACCAGGGCAAACAGGTTGAGTCCACGGCCCCTGCCCCATCATCAGGAGTGTCAACCAGCCCCGGTCCCGACTTCATTGGCCTCTTTCCCTCCCGCTTCCGCTTCCGCTGCTGCTGCCGCTCCAATGACCCATCAGGTGAAGATGATGGAGATGATGGAGATGATGGAGCAGTACTGTTATAGCAGCCCTCTTCGGAGGTCTCCCCATCTGACAGCGGTAGACATCCTTCTGATGATGATGCAGCTGCTGCCGCATCTGATGACGCCCTGAACATGGAGCGGATTCTCAATGCCTCCTTTATTCCCGGCGCATTCGCGTAGAACCGGTCCGCCGTGGTTACGTCGTGACACATAAACCTGGCGAGAATCGACCGGCTTTCTGGATCTTGGTGATGCTTGATATTGTCAGCCAGGGCAGTGCGCAGGATTGTGAAGGTGACGGCTGTTTCTAGCCCAGCATCAGCCCATGCCCTCTTCAAGTGAGCGTTCAGGTTCTTGGAGGCCCGATTCCCCCTTGTGAAAAGGAAGAATTCATTCTGAGGACCCAGCAATACCTTTTTAATCCCCATCCACCGCATGACCCAGCTAAACTCCTCTACTGTAAGCGCCAGCTGTGCTTCGCCATATGTCTTGGCCGTCTTGTGATCCTGCACATGGATGATGTAGCCCTCAGCAGTTCCCCTTATGGCTGCCTCTAAGACCTCACTGTTTTTCATGTTTGCGTACACGCCCGTACGGTGGCCATACAGGAGGCTCCAATGGAGGGTGAGATAGCCATAGAGAAGCTTCTGGGTGGTTGAGGTCGGCGTGCCGGCCATCAGGTCGAGGAGCTCCGGGATGCGCTTCTCAGCGGCCGCCATGGCGGCGAGAAGCTCCGCCTGGCTCGGCAGACGATCCAGTTTGTTCCTCTTCACCTTAAACTGATGTAGAGTGACTGCCTTATTCAAGTGTTTCATGTTGGCTTTCACCTCTCTCATTATGTGGGTCATATCAGACTGGGTGAGCTTGCACCCCCGGGGCTTTGACTCAGACATGTACCCCATGAACTGGTGCACATTCTTCAGGAAGAACTCTGATGTTGTGACTGCCCGGCCCGGCTTTACAATATACTCGCTCCAGCCACGGATCATCTTCATGTTTCTTAGGAACAGCCAGTCTGACAGGCGGTTAACACCATGGGCCATGTATACTATGAAGTTCTTTATCCGGCTGATCTTCGACACAACATTGTCTTTCTGTTTTACTGTCGGAGCGACACCCAAACAATGATCCAAGTATGTCTGAAGGTACGCCTCCATGCTTCTAGGCAACGTGATTTCACGCATGGTATTCCCCCGTCCACACCCAGTGGACCAGTAATTTGAGGGAGAGGGCAAGTCATTAGCCAGCTTAGAGGCACGGGTCTTCCGGCATACAGGGGTCTCGCTACCGGAGGCTACTGCAAACATGACAGTTTCCACCGGGGTCTTCACAGGGGTCTCGCTACCGGAGGCTACTGCAAACATGACAGTTTCCACCGGGGTCTTCACAGGGGTCTCGCTACCGGAGGCTACTGCAAACATGACAGTTTCCACCGGGGTCTTCACAGGCGTCTCGCTACCGGAGGAAACTGGTAATATGACAGTCTTCACTGGGCTCTTCACAGGGTTCTTGACCGGTCTCTTTCCACCGGAGGCTACTGCAAGCATTACAGTCTTCACTTGGCTCTTCACAGGGTTCTTTACCGGTGTCTTCCCACCGGAGGCTACTGCAAGCATGACAGTCTTCACCGGGCTCCTCACAGGGGTCCCGCTACCGGAGGTTACTGGGGAATGCATGACAGTCTTCACCGGGGTCTTCACAGGGGTCCCGCTACCGGAGGTTACTGGGGAATGCATGACAGTCTTCACCGGGGTCTTCACAGGGGTCCCGCTACCGGAGGTTACTGGGGAATGCATGACAGTCTTCACCGGGGTCTTCACAGGGGTCCCGCTACCGGAGGTTACTGGGGACTGCATGACAGTCTTCACCGGGGTCTTCACAGGGGTATTGCTGCCTGAGGCTACTGTGTTTATGCCGGAGGTACTTGGGATTGCCAGGCCCTTAAATCGTATACATTCGTCCTCTTCCTCAAGAACAGCAGCACTCTGCTTCCTGGGTTTTAGCTCCTTTTTCAGCCTGGAGCGCAGGGTCTTCACCTCATCATTGAGGGCATCCTTCTGAGCCCTCAATGCCACATTTTCCAGCATCACCTGCCTGCAGTCCTCGTTGTCACACTCGGTATGTGGGGAGAAGGGTGGAGGGTGCCCGGGGTATTCCCCCTCATTGTCTATATCCAATGATGTAGCCATTCCAATGATGGGGTTAGTCTCACGGAGGTCATGGAGCAACTGCAGTGCCACACTATGCTTCAGCCTTGCCATGACCTGCTGTGCCTCATGTCGGGACAACTCAGGGTGGTCATGTTTTACATGACGGTCCAGTCTCTTCCCAGCGTACGAACACCCAGCGATGGGACAGGGTTTGGTCCGAACATTTATCCTTCCACTGGCTATTTTCAGGAGGATTCCCCTCTCCTCCAAGTTCCGCACTGCATGCTTGTGCTTAAGGTGTTTGTTCAATGCCAGATAGAAGAGTCTGCACACCGGGCATTCAGATGACATCCTTACTGAAACACACATAATGAATTTGATCAAAATGATGTTATAGTTCTCCGTTTATATGCGTTAGCGTGAGCGGTGGTTGCGACACTGGGTCCGATGCATCAATTCATGGTGCATGGACGAAGGGAAGTATTGGGTTACCACCGGGTCAGATGGTCCCACTTCCGCACCAACGCGGGGCTGGTGATGGCAACATTGGGTCCGATGCATCCATACATGGTGCCCCGACCATGAGAGGGTTTGGGGTACCCCGGAACCAGGCACCACCCCAGCAGGAAACGGGTTGTATGGTCAAAGGAGGAAAGAGTGATAGAACCGGGGTAAAGCAAAGAAAGTGTCCGACAATAGTGACTTGTGAGGCGGCCAGAGAGTCTGTCATATCTCGGTCCTATCCTCCAGGCAACGCTGTGGCCAAAACTGGGCTAAAAACAAAAAAAACTAAAAAATATTTCATCCAGGGAAATTTGGGTGAAAATGAAAAAAAAGTACCCGGAAATAGTGCTTCATTAGCCAGCAGCAGTCCCCTGTCGACTCATGTGACATTCCTCCAGGGTTACATAGAACCAGGGTGTGGGGTCCGAGCCATCTCCGAGACATCTCTAGTCCATGTTGATAATGGGGGAAATGTACCCCAAAATAGTCCTTCATTAGCCAGCAGCAGTCCCCTGTCGACTCATGTGACATTCCTCCAGGGTTACATAGAACCAGGGTGTGGGGTCCGAGCCATCTCCGAGACATCTCTAGTCCGTGTTGATAATGGGGGAAATGTACCCCAAAATAGTCCTTCATTAGCCAGCAGCAGTCCCCTGTCGACTCATGTGACATTCCTCCAGGGTTACATAGAACCAGGGTGTGGGGTCCGAGCCATCTCCGAGACATCTCTAGTCCGTGTTGATAATGGGGGAAATGTACCCCAAAATAGTCCTTCATTAGCCAGCAGCAGTCCCCTGTCGACTCATGTGACATTCCTCCAGGGTTACATAGAACCAGGGTGTGGGGTCCGAGCCATCTCCGAGACATCTCTAGTCCGTGTTGATAATGAGGTACCCCCAAAAAAGTGCATCATGACTCAGCAATCATCACACTCAACTTTGGTGAGAACCGGGGAAAGGGGTCAAAATGTAAAAATTATACCCCAAAACAGTGTCTCATGACCCCGCAGGAGTCCCCCGCGGACTCCCCTGACATTCCTCCATGGTGGAAATCATCCAACTCAACTTTGGTGAGAACCGGGGAAAGGGGTCAAAATGGAAAAATTGTACCCCAAAATAGTGCCTCATGACCCCGCAAGAGTCCCCCGCGGACTCCCCTGACATTCCTCCATGGTGGAAATCATCCAACTCAACTTTGGTGAGAACCGGGGAAAGGGGTCAAAATGGAAAAATTGTACCCCAAAATAGTGCCTCATGACCCCGCAAGAGTCCCCCGCGGACTCCCCTGACATTCCTCCATGGTGGAAATCATCCAACTCAACTTTGGTGAAAACCGGGGAAAGGGGTCAAAATGGAAAAATTGTACCCCAAAATAGTGCCTTCAAAATCGGGTAGAGTCACCGGGGAAAGTGCCCTCGCATTCCTCCAGGGCTCAAAATGTCGCACTTAAACTATTTGGAGAACCGGGAAAATGTAAAAAATACATCCCAAAATAGTGCCTCATAATCGGGTAGAGTCACCTGCAAAAGTTCCCTCGCATTCCTCCAGGGCTCAAAATGTCGCACTTAAACTATTTGGAGAACCAGGAAAATGTAAAAAATACATCCCAAAATAGTGCCTCATAATCAATAGAGTCACCTGCAAAAGTGCCCTCGCATTCCTCCATGTCGAACTTAAAGTATTGGGAGAACCAGGCTGGGGGGTCTTGAGGCACAAATGAGGCCCATCAGAGTGCTTGGTGAGCGGATACATTCTTCCATGATTTCCAACAGCCGTATTTTTTCTGAGTCCACCCAAAAACTGGGTTTCTGATTTCGTGCGGAAGGTAGTCTGAAAATTATGGATGAATCTTTTTGACAGAGAAGTGGAAATGAAGCCCAGGGACTTTTTCCCCTTCTCCGTTGTACCAAACCATCGGAGAAGGGGAAAATCGGCCCGAAGCGCCAAACACCTGGCCACTACTCCGTTGGCACTTAGAAAAAATTGACAATTTTCAAAAATTTGACAATTTTTCAAAACTTCATTTTTGATTATTTTAAGATATAATTAAGCGTTTTCTTCACTTTTTTTTGCTTTCCACGGGTGGGGCATGTGCATTGTGTTGGGGAACCATATAATGATAGAATAAATGCATTTAAATGCAAAAATAATGATTTAAAATCATTTTAGGGGGACAATTGTGGAGAGGAGCCTGAAAATGACTCTGTTTTAAGATATAATTAAGCGTTTTCTTCACTTTTTTTTGCTTTCCACGGGTGGGGACGCCTGGCAGGCCGCCTATGAGCACCCAAATTCGGCCTGGATCATCCAGGATTTGTGGGCAAAGCTCCATAAACTGACTAAATCACCCAGAGAGGTCCCCTTTCTAGCCCAAATATATATAATACAAATACATTTAAATAGTAAAAGGTGAACTTGTGCTCTGCATTACCGGGAATTTTATTTTCATAGCCCCATGATAGTGATTAAAAATCATTTTCATGGGAAAAAGTGTTAAAACGCCTGATTCAAGATATGCAGGACCCAGTGAGCTCCAGACTATGTGCATTGTGTTGGGGAACCATATAATGATAGAATACATGCATTTAAATGCAAAATAATGATTTAAAATCTTTTAGGGGGACAATTGTGGAGAGGAGCCTGAAAATGACTCTACTACCACTTCATCTGGTTTAAATGTGGTGGTGATAGTGGCATTAACTAGTACCCAGTACTGGGAGAGAACCAGGTTACAGCACATGTCTTTTCGACCCAGGAAAGAGTGCTCGAAACGTGGCTACAGCATAGTCACACTGTGGGGTAACATGTTTCAAATGACAGCACACTGCTGCTTGTTGGCAGGCTGACTCACTTCACTTGTCTCACACACACCCAGGGGGGGAGAAAGAGGACACATTGACCCAGGAAAGAGTCCTCAAAACACAGGTAAAAGTGTGTTAAACTGTGGGGGAACATGTTTCAAATGACAGCACACTGCTGCTTGTTGGCAGGCTGACTCACTTCACTTGTCTCACACACACCCAGGGGGGGAGAAAGAGGACACATTGACCAGGAAAGAGTGCTCGAAAGGTGGCTACAGCATAGTCACAGTGTGGGGGAACATGTTTCAAATGACAGCACACTGCTGCTTGTTGGCAGGCTGACTCACTTCACTTGTCTCACACACACCCAGGGGGGGAAAGATAACACTTGTACCCAGGAATAAGTCTTTGAAAGGCGGGGAAAAGTTGTTTGAAATAGTATAATACCTCCAGGCCGCTTAACTGCACTTTACCACCAGAAATAATGTTTAAATGGTCGGGGAAAGTATTTTTAAATGTCTGGAAGAGAGTTTTAGACAGTCATTTTGCACGAAATTATTTAACATAGACGCTCTCCTGAAAATGCACAGAATATGTGCTTTTCAGGAGACCGTTAATGTTAAATGATTTCTTGCAAAATGACTGGCTAAAACCCCGGAATAAATGTTTGAAAAGCTGGGAAAAGTTGTTAAAAATAGGCTGATATCTCCAGGGCGCATCTCCAAAAATGTACAAGCCAGGGAAGATGCCTGAATCCCGGATACTTTAGGTCTGTCACTTAGGGTGACCGCACCACTCCGACGCTCCCGAGAGCGGACGTCCATTGTTTGTAAGGCACCTAAGAGGGAGAAGGGTATTCAGTCCTGGACCTAGAGCAAAAATAGTGTTTGAGAGAGGCGGGTAGATAAGTCCCGGCCCTTCACTCACTAAATACGAAGACTGTAAGGATGTAAAAGAAGTATAGGTTAAATTCTCCCGTAAGTCAAAATAACATTGATTAATCTGGTACTTTGCAGTGCTTCTATTAAAGACTACGAAGGTGTAAAAAACAGAAGGGTTCAATTCCCCGCAGATCATGATAGGATGATTAATGCGGTTACCTTTCGTGGTGCTTTAAATGTATAAAATGTCTGTAATTGTTATATGGTGGGTGATAGAGGAGGAGAGAGACGCGACCTCCAACTAATTATTCGGAACGACTGAATCTCATCACAAAACTGTTGTGGGGATAATCAGGCTCATTAAACGTGACGATAAAGAGATTTTGTGACTGAGTTTTAACTCCTGGCCTGAAGTCGCAATCGCCGTGAGGGGATTGTAGAAGCTTGCTTCTGGAAGTCACGCTATCTTGAAATAAACATCGCACAATAAAAATTTGCCTGACTGTATATGATAAGGTATGAAAAGCTCTGTGTGATTTTTTTAAGTCAATCTGTGTAATACTTGAGAGAAAATCCAGTAAAAAGAACTGTTATTAAAGAATTGCAGAAGACATAGAGACAGAGAGCAACAAGCAGGTGGTATAATGTCTGAGACCCTACCTCCACCCGAGGAGATGATAGCTCACAAATGCCACTTATGAGTATCCCATCTAATACTCCTAAAAGAAAACACATTGTTAGACCTGATATTCGGGAAAAGGAATGTTGGAAATAGTAATGGCAGATATTGAAAATCTTAAACTGGATCAACCAACCATGTTAGTGAACCCTGCTAATATGAGCTAAAACAGAGCGTTAATATGATAAGGACTATTAAACTGACCCTTTTGGAAATGGGATTTTCCGTTACACAACAGAAGACTCAATCGGGCCTTAAAGAACGCTTTACAAACAAGTCAGGGAGAGTTAAATGTGGTGCTATGTTGCTCATGAGGGAGCTTACACTTTTGGAAGAGATCTCCCCCTTTCTCTGCTCCTGAGGTGCTGCAGACAGACGCAGCACACAGGGTCAAAGACAGGCATGACCTCTGGAGAGGAAGAAAATCTAAATCTGAACAGACCACAGAGCCCATTAAAAGGTTTTATGGCCTCAACACAGAGAGGAAGATCTGGAGATTGTAAGGAACTCTCCCAAACCAGGCTACCCACCCCCACCCCATCACAAGGGGAAGAGTTTTGCTCTCACAATAAACAGATCATCTCTAACCAAGTCAGATTTCAGATAGCCATAGCTCCAGTTGTTAAGAAAAGAGGGAGATTCAAAAAGTTATCAATAATTGCCCAGTATATTAAATAAATACAAACGAACACGTATCAACATAAGTCAGATAATATAAACGAGGTCAATCATGGAAGACGGCTGACATTTAATGCCTGATATATAAGTAATAGTAATAATAAATATATAGCTGATATTAAATAACTGATGTATAAGGCTCGATATTTCTGAAAATAAGAACACCGTTAACGGCGTTCTATTTCAGAAAAAGGGGGAAAAGGATAGGATATACATCAGACAATATGTATGTGAGATTATTACGTTTTTAGGACAAATTTATCAATTTAAAATACTAGTTTGGTATTTTTTGTTTTGTTTTGTTTGTTGCTTTTAAGAGAAATTGATACATTTAAAATAATCTAGCTTTGGTTATTTTTTGTTTTGTTAGTTTGTTCCTTTTTTGTTTTATTTTTGTTCTATTTTTTATTTTACTTTTTATTTTTTATTTTTTTTTTATTTTTATTTTTTGTTTATTATTTTCTGCATAGTCTCTTGTCCACACTCCAGTCTAGTTGGTGCCGCCAATAAACACTAAAGAAGTAGAAAAGATGATTGGTATGAGACTTCTCCACACAGGCTGCTGACGCCAAAAGGGGGAACCGAGAAACACAAGGCCAACACAGCAGATTACGTCTGGTTGGAGGGGACCTCCCATGCCGTCCGCCTAGATGGAAAGGGAGACAACTGGTACCACTGGAGCAGTGTGCGGTCGGGAAAAACACCTGCGAGGACCCTAGACGACATCAGAACAGATCTGGCTCTCGTCAAGGCAGTCGACCCAGGAGGCGCCATCAGCAGACCGGAGGAGGAGGATCAGGACATCTCTCCAGCAGTCGACCCGGAAGCCGCCATCAGCGGCCGGAGGAGGAGGATCGGGACATCTCTCCAGCATCAACCCGGAGGCCGCCATCAGCGGGCCGGGGGGACAATCCGGACACATCTCTCTAGAAGGCAGCTTAGAAGCCGCCGTCAGCGGGCTGGGGGGACGAAGACATGGCAAACCAAGACGGCACAGGGAACTCCATTTCCCGCTGAAACAGGTTGATATAGCCGGTGTGGAACTTTGTCTGAACAATCCATTTTTTGGAGGAACTTTCAACTTTTATTTTTATATCCCATAAAAAGGGATTTGTATTTTTTATTCTACAGAACTATGTGTTACCAAAAGAGGGAAAAGTATGATAAAGAGGGAAAAGTATGATAATGTCTTTTCTAATTTCTGTGGCTACTTTCATTGCCATTTTAGTGACATGTGGTTGTTGTTGTGCCTTGTATCTGCTCATTGTGTGTTAAGACTCATCAGTTCCACCATGAGGGAAGAGTAAAGATGACTCAGCTGACAAGGACTTTGCTTTTTTAGACATATTTTATTCTCCCTCCACTGTCATAATAAGTTGTTGTTGTGGACTGTTCCTAAAGGTTTAAAGTGCTCTATATCCCAGCTTCTGATGGGTTTATATAAATGTTGGGACAGACACAGTAAGAAGAAAATTGACAGTGGTAATGTTTCAAATGCTATATGTTGATCTCGTGAGGTGAGATCAAAAGAGGATTGAAGTAAAAAGATATGATTCTACACTGTATTGAAGTAAAACATGTATTGTTTGAACTGTTTTATGTAATCACATCGGTTTTGGGTAATTATATATAGAAAGGATATTCTTACTTTCAAACTCACTGATCCAGAGATTCTGTTTCACTTGGCCTTTTCACCCCTAAAAGCCAGATGTTGTTTTTAAGTCGTTAAAGACATCGTTAAATAGGTGAAGAACTCATGGGAACGGAATGTAGTGTAGATAGGGTGGAGATAAACGTTGACTTTTGACCTGGTGTAACTTAGGATCTCACGTGCTGGTCAGACCTCTGATTGAACCCGGCCAGAAGCGAATCCAGCCAATCAGGACACTTGGGGGAGGTGATCAGCTTACACAGCTCCTCCTCACGGACTCTCTGATTCGCTTGGGAGGAAAATGGGAAGGAGAGTCGACAAATCTCCGCCCCAAAAATAGATATGAATACTGATGTTTTTGAGTGTAAAAATGCTTCTGGTTTGTGAAAGCTGGTGCTAGAAGACGGTAAACCGCATCACAAACCTGGAGTCCATACTTCTCGTTTTCTGAAAGCTGGTCTGTCTACCTGTAAAACCGCGTCACAAACCCTGAAGCCCGGAGTGCTCGAGTACTCTGTATAACTTGTATATTGTTTGGTTTCCTACCAGTAAACTCAGATAATTGTTATAACTTTGATTCCGGTGTTTTCAATTCCTTTCTTAATTTAATAGAGATCCAGCCTCATCCAACGAACGGCGCGTAGCAGAGGTGTTCTGCTCCAACAGTGTGTGTGTGTGTGTGTGTGTGTGTGTGTGTGTGTGTGTGTGGTATTTTCAAGTTGAGAACAAGAAGAATACGCTCTCTTTATAATGTGATGTAACAAATCCATTCTGCTTTGGTGACTTGCACGGAGGGGAACTAAAGACAGGAAGTACAGACAGACTTGGTTTCTAGAAAGAAAAAAGGGTCCCAGAGAAACCTACAGGGATGCACACGCGACTCTAAAGAGACCGAGAAAGCACGTCTTCTCGGACATTTTTTTCTATCTGATGCAAACTAGTTCTTTTTTTCCACCTTTTTCTGCCCGGCAACAGACGAAAAACATTGATATCAAATCAACTAAACGACTGACGCATTTCATATTCACAGCAAATGTTCCCTTTTACATGCAGCCCGCTGGCGTGTGTGTTACCTTTTTAATATCCTTCAAAAAAGTCCTCTTTTTCACCGATTACTGTTTTTGTCACTTGCCAACACACTCACAAGATGACATGTCACACACTGCACCATTATTTACACTCACACACACTCAAAGTGAGCAAATCCTGCTCAGATCCTCAAATCTCCAGAACTCCTAACGGACCGTCTACACAGCAGCGTTAAAAAAATCTTGGAGGTGGGCGTATCTGAAGCTTGAGGATTTTTTGCGAGCAAGGCACGAACAACCAATCACATGAATCTCCCGTCCGCGACATACGAAGCAAAAAAGCCGAAGAAACTGGATATAAACTCCCCAAACAGGCGAAAACCTACCACTGTCTCTGCCACCTCCCTCCATGCCTGGCTCCGGGTTTATATCCCGGTAGGTCTGGTCATAAAGCACCGGGTGATTGATTCCCTACCGCTAATTTCTCCTCCATTTTTTGGAATATGAGGAAATGACCTGCGGTATGTCTCTCCAGCATACACGCCGTTTGATTGGCTAGAGCTTGAACTGTCAGATTTGCGTACACGGGATTTGATTGGCTGACGCTTCCACCTCAGCCTCAAAAGTTGAACATTTCAACTTTGAATCCTGAAAATCCTGAAAATCTCCGCTCGCCTGCCCACAATGCAGTTCGGCGAAAAGTGAGGGAAAGTGACGTCACCCCATTCAAAGTGAATGGGCAGAAGCGTTTCAAGATTTTTTTAACGCTGCTGTGTAGACGGTCCGTAACACATTTCCAACAACAGGATAACTGTCAAAGGTCAAAGGTCAAAGGTCAAACTAGACAAGACAGGAAGTAACAAACATAACATCTTTCAAACCATAAAAAGTGGAACATATATCAAACAGAAACCATAACCGTGACAGAAGACAACTAGAGCTCAACATTTTATTGAACTAAACTAAATCCTTCGTTACAAAATGGAGCACAAACTCATCACACAGTCCTTTACACGTAATAAGAACATAATAAGTGAAATTCTGATGAAAAAAGCTGAATTTCTAAAACGCTGCTAAAAAGATGCTATTTTTTAAATGAAATGAGAACAATCTCTAATAATAAACAATAAGCAGATACTGAATGCTAACCTGAGGAGCACTTGGGAAGCAGGACAACGTCTTCAATCCTAAAAGACAGAAATAGAACACGCCTAAAATCTAGAGTGATGTGATATTTATTTTGCACTTCTATTTATACTTCTAGTCAACATTTCATTTGTATTTACATTTGTTAAAATATTTGATATAATAGTTATATTATTTGTGTGTGTGTGTTCATTTGATTGTGAGTGCATGTGTGGTGTGTATGTGTATGTGGTGTGTGTGTGTGTGTGTGGTGTGTGTGTGTGTGTGTGTGTGTGTGTGTGTGTGTGTGTGTGTGTTTGTGTGTGTGTGTGTGTGTGTGTGTATGTGTGTGTGTGTGTGTCTGTGTGTGTGTGTGTGTGTGTGTGTGTGTGTGTGTGTGTGTGTGTGTGTGTGTGTGTGTGTGTGTGTGTGTGTGTGTGTGTGTGTGTGTGTGTGTGTGTGTGTTTGCCCCCTGCTGACGTTGCAAAGCTATTGCACTGTAACTAACCCTCTATCGCCCCCTATGGCCGTTTCCACTTCATTGCACCGAAGCACCACTTAATCTCCAGGACAGTCCCAGGGTGTTAAGAGTTAAGATGAACTAAATATTAGGAAATGTTATTTTGTTTAACTGACTGTCCTTTAGTGGCATACTTTTAAAATATTTAACAAAGTCATAATTAGGTATAGTCGCTCATAACATTAAATCTACAGTGATAAATGGTTCTCATGTTCTCAATAGTGGGTGTCGACGTTAGTCACACATTTGAAACACGTTGTTCACACACTCATACAGTATTTAAGGAACTGGTTTGTGTTGCATTGGATTGTGGGAGAAATGTACAAATGCAAAGCCACCATCTGCTATGAGGAAGTCAACCAGAGCTCAACACAAACACTTACAAAAATAAGCTAAATTCTCAGGAAATAAGAAAAATCATTGGTTTTCAAATTGAGCAACATTTTATTGAAGTAAACAAAATCCTTAATACAAAATTGAGCACAAACTCATCACATAGTCCTTTACATTTAATAATAACATAATAAGCTAAATTCTTATGAAAAAAAAGCTGAATAAAACGCTAAAATATGCAATTTTATGAAATGAGAACAATCCCGAATAATAAACAATAAGCACAAATATTGAATGCAAACCTGAGCACTTATGAAGTAGGAAAACGTCTTAAATCCTAAATGACAGAAATAGAACACATCTGACTAAAATCTTACCAAATACCAACAACCACTTCACAAAGTGCATCACAGTTCTTATGAAGTCAGCTAAATCCTTAAAGATGAAAACATGCAAATGCTTTATTACAAACTGAGTATAGTTCATGTGACATTAGGACATTTCTTAATTGAGAAGAAAAGCACTTAGTCCCATCTGTGTTAGTATAACAGCTCACATCATGGGAACAGTAGAAATGGCCCTGCATGTGAACCACAAGGGAACGCTGACGTTAAGCCATCAGGTTCATATCTTGGAAACAACATGAACTTGTGAAAAGAAACCTTTGATTTGAAAAGAAAACTGCAGGTTGTTTTCTTGTTTGACTCAAATCTCAAAGTCTTAATGTGCTCGAGTTCTAACAACCCAACACCAGGGGGCAGTGTGACGCTCCTCTCTGATCTGAGGAAGCATTTGCACATCAGCTATTGTTGAAAGGATTTCAGAGGGTATTTGAGAGAGAAATATATCAGTTAATTAAATATATAACATTATTCAGGGGTTGCTGTGTCTTTGGTTTCAAACTGCACCGACTGCTTTGACTTTTCAAATTCAACCAAATGTGTGAGTTGTTAAAGATCTACGTCTTCAGAAGGAACCAATGGGCTTGGAGTGACAGGAAGTCAGAAAAGACATATTGATGGGTTGAGGTCGAAAAGTCCAAAAATCAGCTCCTAACGTAGTGGATAGGAGAATTCAAAAGGACTTAGGAGAAGAGACTGAGTTTTTCTATACAGCGGACTACATGGACGTATAATAAGAACGACGGACTACTGTAAACTCTGGGTTTGTTCAACTTTTAAAAGATGTTTGAATGGTGATATACACAGTGATAGATGTTAAGGACTAACGTTTGTAATATATACAGTATTGATTTTAAGATCTTTTCATACAATCATACGTATTGGGATCATTTGTATTCATGTGGACCGGAGGGAGAGGGTGACGAGCATAAATTTCACTTTCCTTTTTTATTTCCATTCCAGCTTTGGTCATGAAGAATATGTTTCTCTGTTGTCCATGTTCATAAAGCATAAAACAACAGCATCACAGCACGGTGCAGGTCTCTAGATGAGTTTACAGTCATCCATCCATCCATCCATCATCCATCCATCCATCCATCCCTCTTCTCCCTCTTATCCGTGGTCGGGTCGTGGAGGTATCAGCTCCAGCAGAGAGCCCCAAACGTTCCTTTCCCCTCATCAACCAGCTCTGACTGGGGGATCCCAAGGCGCTCCCAGGCCAGAGAAGAGATATAATCCCTCCACCTGGTCCTAGGTCTACCCCTCGGTCTCCTCCCAGCTGGACGTGCCTGGAACACCTCCCTAGAGAGGTGCCCAGGTGGCATCCTTACTAGGTGCCCGAACCTAGGCACGCGAAGGAGGAGTGAAGGAGGAGCGGTTCGACTCCGAGTCCCTCCCGGATGACTGAACTTCTCACCTTATCCCTAAGGGAGACGCCAGACACCCTGCGGAGAAAACCCATCTCGGCCGCTTGTATCCGCGTTCTCGTTCTTTTGGTCATGACAGTAGTTCTTATTATTCATCCATGTAGTCCGCTGTATAGAAAACTGTAGTTTCCCCACAGCAGCAGAAGCATATTCATGACGTCTACTGGTGCATCATAAATACATCGGAAGTGCAGTCTCTTCTCCTAAGTCCTTTTGAATTCTCCTATCCACTATTCCTTAACCCTGTGACGTTTCACACAGAGGTCAAGGGATAGACGATAGGAGCAGATTTGTGGACTATTCGACTGCAGCCGAGGTCTTTGGAGCTGCTACTCTGCTCCCTGAGCTCCTTCCTCTTCTGCAGGAACATCCAGGTCATCATAATCCAGCTCAATGTCATCAATGTCATTAATCCAGCTCAATGTCCTCCTGTCGGCCCGGCCTCCGCCCCTGGTGGCCTGGAGAGACATGACAGCACACAGATGAGACTTCCTGCATCACTCCTGTTCAATAACACACAGGCCCAATCCCAAACCGCCCCCTACACCCTACCCCTACACACTACCCCTCCGTTTGCGCTTTCGAGAGGAGGGTCCGCCACATTAAGTGCCGTTCCAAACCAACGAGTGTGGAGCGGGGTGGAGGGGGAGTGGGCTATCAAGCCCTCAAACAGCGAGTCTGCATCGGTGCTGACTTGAGACCGGTCTCTACCTGACCGGAGTCACGCTGTGTGTCCGTCAGGAAACACGCTGTTAAAAAGTAGTTCCAGCAAACATCCACTGATAAACTGCGATGTTAACAACCTCATGATAACCTCATATTTTTTTACCTGTGTTTAGTCTAGAAAAAGGTAAATGTGTGCATTTTATTATAAAGGTGTGTATATTTACAGACTGTTGCAAAAACTAAGAAGCTTATAAAAATCTGGTTTCAAACTAAAGAGCTTTACAAAAAGTAACACAATTAAAGATGTTAATTTTTTGTCAAAGAGATGCTGATTTGAAACCATTGTTACATACAGTTACGGCCCTTCCTGTTTCTGCCGGAGAGAGGGGAGTTTGTCCCAAAGCTTGCTGCTGTATTTACTCCCTCCATCTGACAGGAGGGAGACTAATTGAGCTGCGAGTGTCACTCCACGGAGTTCACTACGTCACAGAGGAGGAGTGTGTAGGGGGAGGTTTGGGATTGGGCCACACTGTTTCATTCAGTCAGTGGAACAACAACATGTTTCAGTACCTCATCATTCAGTCAGTGGAACAACAACATGTTTCAGTACCTCATCATTCAGTCAGTGGAACAACAACATGTTTCAGTACCTTATCATTCAGTCAGTGGTGGAACAACAACATGTTTCAGTCCCTCATCATTCAGTCAGTGGGGAACAACAACATGTTTCAGTACCTCATCATTCAGTCAGTGGAACAACAACATGTTTCAGTACCTCACCATTCAGTCAGTGGAACAACAACATGTTTCAGTACCTCATCATTCAGTCAGTGGAACAACAACATGTTTCAGTACCTCATCATTCAGTCAGTGGAACAACAACATGTTTCAGTACCTCATCATTCAGTCAGTGGTGGAACAACAACATGTTTCAGTTCCTCATCATTCAGTCAGTGGAACAACAACATGTTTCAGTACCTCATCATTCAGTCAGTGGAACAACAACAGGTTCAGTACCTAATCATTCAGTCAGTGGAACAACAACATGTTTCAGTACCTTATCATTCAGTCAGTGTAACAACAACATGTTTCAGTACCTCATCATTCAGTCAGTGGAACAACAACATGTTTCAGTCCCTCATCATTCAGTCAGTGGTGGAACAACAACATGTTTCAGTCCCTCATCATTCAGTCAGTGGTGGAACAACAACATATTTCAGTACCTCATCATTCAGTCAGTAGAACAACAACATGTTTCAGTACCTCATCATTCAGTCAGTGGTGGAACAACAACATGTTTCAGTACCTTATCATTCAGTCAGTGGAACAACAACATGTTTCAGTACCTCATCATTCAGTCAGTGGAACAACAACATGTTTCAGTACCTCATCATTCAGTCAGTGGAACAACAACATGTTTCAGTACCTTATCATTCAGTCAGTGGTGGAACAACAACATGTTTCAGTCCCTCATCATTCAGTCAGTGGTGGAACAACAACATGTTTCAGTACCTCATCATTCAGTCAGTGGAACAACAACATGTTTCAGTACCTCATCATTCAGTCAGTGGAACAACAACATGTTTCAGTACCTTATCATTCAGTCAGTGGTGGAACAACAACATGTTTCAGTCCTCATCATTCAGTCAGTGGTGGAACAACAACATGTTTCAGTACCTCATCATTCAGTCAGTGGAACAACAACATGTTTCAGTACCTCATCATTCAGTCAGTGGAACAACAACATGTTTCAGTACCTCATCATTCAGTCAGTGGAACAACAACATGTTTCAGTACCTCATCATTCAGTCAGTGGTGGAACAACAACATGTTTCAGTTCCTCATCATTCAGTCAGTGGAACAACAACAGGTTTCAGTACCTCATCATTCAGTCAGTGGAACAACAACATGTTTCAGTACCTCATCATTCAGTCAGTGGAACAACAACATGTTTCAGTCCCTCATCATTCAGTCAGTGGTGAACAACACATGTTTCAGTCCCTCATCATTCAGTCAGTGGAACAACAACATGTTTCAGTACCTTATCATTCAGTCAGTGGAACAACAACATGTTTCAGTACCTCATCATTCAGTCAGTGGAACAACAACATGTTTCAGTACCTTATCATTCAGTCAGTGGTGGAAACAACATGTTTCAGTACCTCATCATTCAGTCAGTGGAACAACAACATGTTTCAGTACCTCATCATTCAGTCAGTGGAACAACAACATGTTTCAGTCCCTTATCATTCAGTCAGTGGTGGAACAACAACATGTTTCAGTACCTCATCATTCAGTCAGTGGAACAACAACATGTTTCAGTACCTCATCATTCAGTCAGTGGTGGAACAACAACATGTTTCCGTACCTTACAGTAGAAGTAAAGGCCGACGGTCCACCACCAGCAGCAGAGTCAGCAGCAGGACGACGGCTCGGATGATAAAAGGTCCTGGATCTGATGGAACACATGGACAGCATCACATCAAGAGTCAGCAAACACTCTGTAGAGACCTGAACCCTGAAATCACTGCAGCATGCAGTCATTTATAATACATAGCTGTAATAGTTACATTAAACTGATAGTACTCATGTTGATGCTCCAATATAAGCTAGAACTGATTAGACAATCAACCGGTTGGTGTGGAAAAAGATGTGAAGGAATAATTGGGCGTTCAGGAGGGCAGTGTCCATTCTGACTCTTGGAGGGATCTTCTACTTCTTGAATGCAAAACGACAGATATCACTTGGGGTTCTTGAGACAGCTGCTGTCACTTAAACCAGGGTACTCAAATACAAATCTTAAAGGTCCAAAAAATTGTTTCAATAAGACAAAGGTCCGTTTATTACAGTCATTTAAACTTTTAAACAATTGCAACAAGATTCTTAACACGAGGTTGCAAAAACAAAAATAATCTGTATGCAGCAGTTTTCATTGTTATTGTGTCTGTGCTTGATCCCTCAGAGTCGCAGTGTAAGAGCTGCACAGTTATGAATAAAGGCAGCTGCACCCTCTTTCATTCAGCATTCCCATTATTGCTTTATAAATGTCTTGCCCCCTTGTGTGTCCACTGAGGTTCGTCAGGCCCAACACATCTTCAACAAACTCCCCCTTTGCCTCATCATAAAAACTCACAAACACCAGCAACTGAGCATTGTCAGTGGTGTCAGTGGACTCATCCACAGCTAAGGAAATGCACTGTGCATTTTTTATTCCATCACAAAGCTGATTAATCAAATCACCAGCCAGTATTTATGTTCTTCTGGTTGAAAAAACAAATATTTACACACGTAAGGTCATCATCTTAACAGTTCTGTATGCTCATCCGTCATCAGAGCATCAAGTTGACATGGTCTATTACAGCTGAATGCAGCGATTACCATCTTGTTCAGCAAAACGCCTCTCAAACTGATTAAGATCTAAAGCTTTAGTGCGTTTTGATTCAATGCTGAGTACAGCCAAACTTGACAGTCTCTTCTCTGTCATTGTAGACCGCACCTCATTCCTTCAGTACTTGGGTCCGGATGCTTCTCGTTTTGCGCCGTCCCGTTCAAATGAAATCGCCGCCAATCATATTTCCACGTTCGCGCCAGGGCCGGGGGAGGGGTTACAAGACAAGGTGGCAAGGCCTATTTTGGGGTGGCAGTTGTCACCCCATGCCACCCCGGTAGGTGAAACTAGGCTACTAGCTACAGTACAGATGCAACGAGATGAGCTGTTAACTCTCGCTCTGACTTTCTTTTTTTAAACACACACGCATTTTTCCCACCCGCATTCCGCGAAGACCCGCCCTACTGTGCCTCTGATTCGCAGACTGTTGGTGGGGGAATAAAACGCTGACGGGATGCTGAATGTGATTGGACCAATGCGCACACACAGACAGTGGAACAGTCGGACATGCAGAGCGCTGTATGCAGCGGACATAGCGGAGAATTTTTACTCGTTGCGTTGTAGCGATGTCTCGCAGATAACACAGATAATACAGATAATACATATGAAAAGTATAATTTGCTCAGAGTCCAGAGACAGTTGTGGTTCGGTCCGGATCCGGACCGGAGTCCGGACTTTGAGGATGCCTGACTTAAACAAAGCTATGAATAAAGCTGTGAACAGGCAGTTTCCTTTGCATCCTGGAGCATGGTTTGGAGTCTGGTATCCTGATGAACTAGACATTTGTGGCAGCTAAAGCGTCATCTTCATCTTCAAACACTTGGGAAGAAAAAGACAAAGGCCGTGTCTCAATTCAGGGGTTTCATCCTTCGAAGGGTGCATTCGTAGACTGCATACGTCACTTCCGCCGAAAGAAGGCTGTCCCAATTTTAAAAAAAGACGAGACTCCTCCGAATGCGGCCCACGAATGCAGCCTTCTTTTCCCCAATTTGAAGGATACATCTGATGTACACTCCGCGGCCTACCATATCCCAGGGTGCAATGCGCGCAGGGAAGAGTGAGTTTTTTTCAAATGAAATGGCTTCCGGTCTCCCAGCAGAGTGGATTTAAAAGCAGCAGCAAGCGGAGGAATCACTAATAAATGTGAGTATTGGGTTTTAACTTACTTTAAATTAAATAATGTCACACACGTCAAACCCAAGGGGCATTAAAACGTACATTTTCGTTAAATAATACGATAAATATGTGACGCTAACTAGCTAGCTGGACGTACTGCACTGTTGTTTACACTTATTTGTAATTCAATTCAGAAGTTTACTAAAGTCATACAGACATCTTGGCTCTGTTATAGATAAGTTATAATGTATATTACATAAATAGACCAAAGTGAAAACATTTAGACCGGTATAGCCTACAGTACGGTGGGATTTATAAAAGGCTACCCTGACGTGTAGCTGCTGTTAGCTTATGTATTTCTCTGACATGTTGCAATGTTTTACTGTTTATTAAACTTTGGGACAACATTACAACCTTTGTGTTCAGCTCATGCTGCTTTGAGGTAGGGCTAAAAGAAAAGCCTATTTTAAATATTTCCACCAGATTTGATCATCTTTTATTTAGGTTAAAGTGTATTTAATGTATCCTAATCCCATAATAATAAGACAATCACAAATAGACAGCAGCCTTTTGCTTGATGTTAGTTTGTGCCGTGCTGTCAAAGGGATGCACGTGTGACTGTCATTTCATCTCTTTAGTTTTTTAAAAACCAGAACAGTACATCATTTTAAATGATCCTTTAGGGATTGTTTGTCTGAAATGCTTAGAGTTAAAATGTTGCAATAATACTTCTGCAACGCTGTGTTTAATATGATTAATTCACTTTTTTCTTTTTCTCTTGTTTTTCTCTGTAATTAGGATAATTCTGGAGAAATGGATCTGCTGGAGAAGGACCCCTAATCTGAAAAGTGCACAGCGGATCATCAGGACAGAGCTGCCATCCACCTGGACCCCCGTGGTGCTGGAGAAGGACCCCTAACCCCAGCGGATCATCAGGACAGAGCTGCCATCCACCTGGACCCCCGTGGTGCTGGAGAAGGACCCCTAACCCCAGCGGATCATCAGGACAGAGCTGCCATCCACCTGGACCCCCGTGGTGCTGGAGAAGGACCCCTAACCCCAGCGGATCATCAGGACAGAGCTGCCATCCACCTGGACACCCCGTGGTGCTGGAGAAGGACCCCTAACCCCAGCGGATAATCAGGACAGGGCTGCCATCCACCTGGACCCCCCGTGGTGCTGGAGAAGGACCCCTAACCCCAGCGGATCATCAGGACAGAGCTGCCATCCACCTGGACCCCCCGTGGTGCTGGAGAAAGCAAAACGGCGATCAGGAACATCCTCCACCCAGACCTCTGCTTACTGCCGTCCTACAGACTTGTGTCTTAGTTTCAGAATTAGATTTTGTATGTGTCCTTTCTTTTAATAGATATGTAACGATTATAGCTTGATTCTGTCTGATTCCCCAAACAACTGCTTCTATATACTCGCTGCACATATAATACAAATAAACAACTCCATAAACACACTTTTGCTGATATTTGTTTTACTGCTGATGATGTTAAATAACATGATTGATTTCCTGTCTCAATGATGAAAGTTATAATAATAGAAGACATGAAGCTGCAGAGAGAGGATGGATATATTCTTACCTCTACTTTGTGATAAGATGAAAATACAATATTAAATTGTAATTGTTAAACACATTGTTTATTTCATTTACTGAGGTTTTAACCATTATTTCCAACATGTACATAAGCAGTGGAATAATAGGATATCTCTAGGTCATTAAACTGTCTTCAGTTTAATTTTTTTAATACAAAAAATAGGTCATAGAAAATGTTTAATTGTGTATTTCAGCAGAGCGGGGGGTCACGGTGCTGCTGGACCTGGAGGTGCTGACCTGGGGTCAGTGGGACATCATCTGGGCAGGTTTAGGGGAAGAAGGAGAATATAAACTGTTATGATCACAGCTATTAAGATTAGAACACTAATATTGTTAAGAATCAATCTATACAACATGCTTTTGTTCATTTAAAAAACATATTGTTTTATTAGTACAGAAAAATTAAGACTTATTTTAAATATGAAATAATATGATTAAATTACATCAGCTATATAATTTACTTGTGAACTTACCAATGTAACATTACTGGGGGCTAAAGGAACAGCTTCATCTTATTTACCTGGCCATGGTCCTCTTTAATTCATCGCTGACGGTGATCTCCAAAAAATGTAAAAGTAAAAGTAACGTTTCTGGATCCTTTTCAGCTGAGTTAGCTTGTAAGCTAATTTGCTAGCAGGCTGCTGGAGCAGCGCAACCGAACAGCGCGTATCACGTGACGTAAATACGAAGCCCTCTGTAGGCTAGACCGTCTCATTTCGTAGGCCGCTCGGTCCAGCCTACCCGGTCTACGTGGGCTGGGTCCTCCGTGGACCGCGTAGGCTGCGTACTCCGAAGGGTGCAGCCCCTGAATTGAGACACGGCCAGAGTCTTCCAAAAGAAGACTCTAGAAGTCAGCAAACACTCTGTAGAGACCTGAACCCTGAAGCCACTTCAGCATGGAGACTCCTCTCTCTCTGATGTGGCCTCTGGTGAGACTTTAATATGTGGCCTGACATGTTTCCAGACTGTAGGAGAAGCTGCTGTCTCTCTTACATCCAGCAGTCAGTACTCAGGTCCAGACTCTAATGTAGACTAGACTTCACTGGAGAACCAACCGAACAGTGAGGAAACACAACAGATGAAACAAAGAGGCCTTTGTGCACGAGACCAGGACCATGAACCCTGACTGAAGGAGAGGTTCTGGTCCAGGTTCTGGTCCAGGTGCTGGTCCAGGTTCTGATCCAGGTTCTGGTCCTTACTCTCAGATAACCAGCGTTATTATATATATACTTTATATAGCCTTATAAACTGTAACAGCTCACCTGTGACGGAGACAGAGAGCAGACGGCTCTCAGAGGAGAAGTTATGAGCAAAAACAAAGAGGTGATAAACACAACTGTAGCTTCCCTGGTGGGCGGGCTCTGCAGAAGGAAACAGGAAGTGGGCAGAGTGATTGACAGCTGGCAGTGAGTAGTAGGTGTTTGTTGAGTTGATGGAGGTGAAGTTGAGCTGGAAGGAGCCTCCTGGGTACTGAGGCTGGATGGAGCAGCTGATGGTGAAGGTGGAGCCTCTGAACACCTGGAACCCCTGCTGCTGGGCCCCGGAGACCCCGTACATGGAGGAGGACACAGAGATGTTTGGCTGAAGCAGCAGATCTGACAACACACAGAGAGAGGACACATTCACCTTTTTTGTTTGTCTGGTCTAATTATTGTCTAAACATTGTCGCGTCTCTATGAAACATCATTTTGAGAGACCATGCTTTTGATCCTGTGGAGCCCCGGCCTCTACGCTCCTACAGCCGCGAGGCTATGCTGGAGCTACATTGCGATCGGCCTCCTACGAATACATCAAGCCACCAGTGCTCTTCGATATTGGATGACATCCCTCAGGAGCTGCTTAGAACACCAGGAAAAAGAGACGAGGAAGGAGGGGAGGCGGAGATTCAGCCGGCCTCCACTTCCATCCATCATTCTCACAAACCTGCGCTCACTGAGCAACAAAGTGGACACATTAAGGACATACACAAGGTACTGTCGTGAGGTATTTTTATTATGCTTCAGGGAAAGTTGGCTACAATCTACGATGCCTGAATCTCTCTCTGAAGTACCCGTATGCCTGAATCTCTCTCTGAAGTACCCGGATTCACCCTTGTTCGAGCAGACAGGGATGCGAACTCTGGGAAAACCAGAGGAGGCGGTATTTGTGTGTATATTAATGACCTGTGGTGCTGATCATACTCAGTAAAATGTAAAACCTGTGATCCCAAAGTAGAAATTCTCTGCATGACGTTAAGTCCCTTTTATCTGCCTAGAGAATTCGGGTGTATTTTACTGTTTGTTGTTTACGTGCCTCCCAGCGGCAGAGCGTAACTGGCGGCCGGCTCCATCGCTGACCGTGTTCACGAGCTGCAACTCAGCCACCCCGATGCACCGGCAATAGTGCTCGGGGACATGAACCAATGTCGCCTAGAGACTGTGTTACCTGGGTTCCAACAGTATGTTAAAGGGGACCTATCATGCAAAATGCACTTTTGTAGGTCTTTTCTACATGAATATGTGTCCCCGGTGTTCCAGGGAACTCACCAAGTGTCAGAAAACACAACCCTCTCTATTTTCCTCCATACCCAAATCTCTAAAAAAGGGGCTGCAACGGATCTGATAAAAACTGATCCAGATTTGAACACTGTCCTGACGTCAGGACGGTGGCGCTACGGCTATTGGGCCAACTCTCCACCTATCAGGGGAATGTGGGGTTGGGCCACGGCCGAACATTGCCGCTCGAAAGCGCTGGAGACGCTGTAGTACATATGCCAGGCCTGTAAGTGGCGCTGTGGTCTGCCACAAAAGCAGCGAAGAAGACTTCCCGCCCATAGTTACCATGGTTACCCTTCTGTTTATTCTCCGCTGTGGCTTTCTTTCTCCCTCCCCGAGGCAAGCGTTTGCTCCCGCTGCTTTAATTCAATGCAATCCCTCCCCGTCGAGGCAAGCAGTGTAATTCTCTCCGGTTAGTCCACCAGCAGATGACAAACACCCACCTCTCCGCCTCTTCCAAGTAACGAGGGGACCGTGCGGCAGAGTTTCAGTTTCAGTTTCTTTCGCCGGTCAAGATGTCCGTTAAAGTTTAAATCTTCCGGACAAAATTAGAAAAGTGCCGGTCAAAGGTCTTCTTTGTTATTTATTGAGCTTTAAAACAAATGAATAACGACTCTATATAATAAAACACGGAGGACGGAGATCTCTTTTTCTCCCCCTCTTCTGACAGCCCAGCAGCTGATCAGAGCACGGCTCACCTCTCCTGCAGGGGGGCGTGGTCAGCAGAATCAGACCCGTAGACAGCAAACAGCACATAGAGCGAAATGAGGCATGGCTAAAATGCATGATCTGTTTGGTATTTTGAAAACAGAAACGTATAAATATACCTTATATAGGTATGGCCCTACAATATACCATTTACATATAGCATTATAGGTGTCCTTTAAGGATCACAGCATGAAAGACAATATCCTGGTTTTAATTACATCACTAAACCCCGCCCCTCACGCCGTGGTGGTGGGCTGGCTGTCATCTACAACCAGAACATCCGGACTACAGAACTCACCCTCCCCTCA
The DNA here is from genome assembly GCA_012861695.1 of Trematomus loennbergii. Taxonomy (NCBI): domain Eukaryota; kingdom Metazoa; phylum Chordata; class Actinopteri; order Perciformes; family Nototheniidae; genus Trematomus; species Trematomus loennbergii. The sequence continues at coordinate 32,805 of JAAOOA010002093.1, forward strand.
GTATCATCCTTCGAATTCCTCGCCTTCAAAACCCCTCCCTCACTGACAGTTATCCTCATTTACCGCCCCCCAAAACCACACCCCTCCTTCCTCTCTGATCTCACTGAACTCCTCACCATTGCTTCATCCCTCTCCCCACGTATGTTACTCCTCGGCGACCTCAACATCCACATGGACTCCCCCACCTGCAAACTCGCTTCTGAATTCTCCTCCCTTCTGGACAATTTCTCATTTACCCAACATGTCACCTTCCCCACCCATGATAAAGGACACATCCTTGACCTTGTCTGCTCCACCAACCTCCCAGTACTCGACCTCCACCCCTGCCCCTTTCCCCTCTCTGACCACAAACTCATACAGTTCACCATCGCCTCCCCCGTCCGCCACCCCCCCTATCCAGGAACATCATCTTCCGTAATTTACGCTCTGTCGATCCCAGCACCTCTCTGACCTGCTATCCTCTACTCTCCCCCTGGACTCGAACCTCAGCTCACCCGATGAACAACTCAACCACCTTAATTCCACCCTACTCGCCTCCCTCAACAGCCTGGCCCCCCTCAAAAGGAAAAATGTCACTTTCAAAACCTCCTCACCCTGGTTCACCCCTGCACTCCGTAAGTTGAAGCAAACCGGCCGCCAGCTTGAACGCCTAACCATGAAATCATCCCTCACAGTTCACCACGAATCCTACAAACTCCATCTCACTACCTACAGAGACGCCCTCACTGCCGCAAAATCTGCTTACTTCTCCACCATCTTTACCGACCCCTCCCGTAACCCCAGGACCCTCTTCTCCACCGTCAACAAGCTCCTCTAACCCCGTGCTGACACCTCTCTTCATCCACTTCCACCTTATGCAGTTCATTCCTCCAGTTTTTCTCTGACAAAATCACTGCCATGAATCTCTCCCTATCCGCGGCATCTCACACACAAACATCTCCCCCAACACCCACCGCCACAGTTTCTCCCTCCATCTCCCTGGACCTCCCGAGCCCTCCTCCCCACGGCTGCCTCTCCCAGTTCACTCTGGTTACCCCCCCTGAAATACTCAAACTGATCAGCTCCTCCAAACCCACAACCTGCTCGCTTGACCCCTTACCCACCCCTCTACTGAAGTCCTGCCTCCCCGTCCTCTGCCCTTACCTTGTCAACCTTTTCAACTCCTCCCTGTCCCAAGGAACCGTTCCCTCTGCCTTCAAAACTGCTGCTGTCACTCCCATCCTCAAGAAACCCGGTCTGGATCCCTCCTCCCTCAGTAATTACCGCCCCATCTCCAACCTCCCCTTTCTCTCAAAAACAATAGAACGTCATCTCCAAACAACTCCACCGCCATCTCCAAACAAATCACCTTTTTGAACCCCTTCAGTCTGGTTTTCGTCCCCACCACAGCACAGAAACGGCACTCATCAAAGTCCTCAATGACCTCCTCACCTCTGCTGACACCGGTTCCCTTAACATCCTCATCCTCCTCGACCTGAGTGCAGCCTTCGACACCGTGAGCCACAACATCCTGCTCACCCGACTCCAGGACATCGGTATCGAAGGTACTGCACTCAGGTGGCTCCAGTCCTACCTCTCCGACAGATCCCACTTCATCTCCCTCAACAACCACTCCTCTGCCACAGCTTCAGTCACCCAAGGTGTTCCCCAAGGTTCAGTACTCGGCCCCCTCCTCTTCATCATCTACATCCTCCCCCTTGGTCAGATTCTCCGCCACTACAACCTGGACTTTCACTGTTACGCTGACGACACACAGATTTACCTCAGCACCAAATCCCCCCACAACCCCCCCCTCACCCACATCGAATCCTGTCTGACTGCTATAAAATCCTGGATGGCACACAACTTCCTCAAACTCAACAGCAATAAAACTGAACTCCTCCTCATCGGCTCCAAATCCACCCTCAGCAAAACCCCCAACCTGACACTCACCATCGATGGCACCCCTGTTTCCCCCTCCACCCAGGCACGCAACCTTGGCGTGATATTTGACCCCACCCTCTCCCTCGAGCCCCACATCCGCCAAGTTGTAAAAACCTCATTTTTCCACCTCCGCAATATTGCCAAACTCCGTCCCTCTCTCACCCGCCCTGCAGCTGAGCGACTCATTCACGCCTTCATCTCCTCCCGCCTGGACTATTGCAACGCACTCCTCTACGGCATCAGCACTACATCCCTCAATAGACTTCAGCGTGTCCAGAACGCAGCCGCCAGACTCCTCACCCACACCAAATCATGGCATCATATCACCCCGGTCCTCAAAGAACTTCACTGGCTCCCCGTTTCACACCGCATCCAATACAAACTCCTGGTACTCACCTACAAAGCCCTCCACCACCTGGCCCCCCCCTACCTCACTGACCTCCTCATCCTCTACCAACCACCCCGGTCCCTCAGATCCACCTCAGCCGGTTTGCTTTCCATCCCCAAGGCCAAACTCCGGAGCTTTGGGGACAGAGCCTTCTCTGTGGCAGCCCCGAAGCTCTGGAACTCCCTCCCCCAAGACCTCCGTGAGTCTGAGTCCCTCACCCTGTTCCAGTCCCGCCTCAAAACCCATCTCTTCAAGTCTGTATACCCATAAGCCCCCCCCCTCTCACCAACTTCCTCCTGACTGCTTTTCTGTTTTTGTTTTTTGTTTTTCTGTTTTGTTTTTGTTTTGTTGTTGTTTTATTGCCTGTCCTTGTCTGTCTACCCTTCCCCAAATGTAAAGCGTCTTTGGGTTTAGAAAAGCGCTATAAAATAAAATTATTATTATTATTATTAAATGCTTTGTTAACGATAAAGGAGCCCATGTGTCTAAATGCAGACCACCAATACTGAACTCTGATCATAATGCTGTGAATATGATACCTGTGTATAAGACCAAGCTGAAGAGAAGTCAACCAGAACATAAAGTAATAAGGACATGGACAAATGAAAGTTTTGATTGGACAGATTGGGCCATTTTTCAGGAAGGTTCTCTAGATTAAATAACTATTACCAATGACTATATCAACTTCTGTGTAGAACTAGTTAAATGACTAATGACTAGTTGTTCCACTAAAAATACAAATCTATCCAAATAATAAATCATATGTGACTAAGGACATTAAAACAGTTATAGATACCAGGAAAATAGCTTTCAAAAACAAAGACTATGGAGCACTTAAACAGACAGAGAAAGAACTGAAAGTCAAATTGAGAGAATCAAAACTGGCACAGAGAGCTTTTGGAAAATGCTTTTGAAGCCAAAAACCCCCAAAAGTATGGGACACCATGAAAATCATGACAGAATGCATAGCCGTGGGAACATGTTTCAAATGGGGGTGCTGTGGGATGACACCAGGGCCGGTTCTGACCAGTTTGCTGCCCTAGGCAAGATTTTAGCTGGCAATGAAAAACCTCTACAAAAGACCAACACACTACAAACGAGAAACGTATTGACATGGTGGACAGCTTATATGAAATTGCTTCAAATGTATTTAGTATTGCATGAACATGTTGTAATTGGGGGGTGGACTTCACATCCTCTAGGGGGGTCTGGGGTATGCCCCCCCCCCCGGGAAGTTTTTAAAAACATTTTAAAGTAAAATGCTTCAATCTGGTGCACTTTGAGCGCCCAATTACTAGAGACCTGATCTAGGGGGTACAACTTTAAACACCCATATGAAAAAGATCGGTTTACATTTTAATAATCAAATAAGTATATGAACATAACCAATAACCTACCATAGCCAATAACAAATAAATGTAACTTATTTTATTTTTGTGGTTCATTTATATCTTATTTTAGTTAACATTTATTTATTCATGCATTTTTTTTAATCTCTCCAGTTTTTAAAGGATATTGTTGGTTTACTGTCCTACAGTATAGTATACATTGAAATGATTTCAAACCTGTTTTTATTTATCCTAATAATTATAAAGGTGTGCCTTGGAAATATGTGTTTACATAATTTGTGATCGAACCGTTTGAGACCCACTGAGATAACTTAGACCAGGGGTCTCCAACACGTCGATCGCGAGCTACCGGTAGCTGTGTAGAAAAAAAATCCGACTACAATAAATGCACCTGAATCAGTCCGTGTCGCTGCGGCTCAGACACACATGGATTTATGTTTTTTTAAATACTCGCATTAGCACCATGTCAGGTTTTTGGTGGATTTAATCAAGTCTTGGATTGCAGAGTATTAATGTCCTCTTCCGCGATCACCATCTCCTCTGTTCCTCCAAACCCCGCCCCCCCTAAAAATAATGAGTGACAGCTGATAGTAACCTGATAGAAACTTTATTATTCAGTTATTCACTGATTGAGATATGATGAAGCTGTTGAACTTTTGCACTCATTTCAAAAGAAACTAACACGACCAAGACACTAAACAGTCTCAGATATAAAACTGTTGGTTGATTTCCCAGTGTTGTTTGAACAGCTTTTGCAATGTTAATGAAGGTTTAAAGTCTGAAAAGTACAATGTGTAATCGAGCACCTTAATGCGTAATTAAGCACTTATTTTGCCTAGTTTGACATGTTCTCAGGTCTTTTGGTGTTTGCTTTAAAAGAGACGTTTATTCCAGTAAACTTCTCATACTCCTGAAACACTCTGTTTTAACCTCTTAAGCCCTGAGCCTGTTTTTCAGGTCTCAGGCTCGAAAATGACATTCCCAGAACAAATGACCATATCTTCCCTTCTAAAAGGGTTAAATTAATAATCTTTATTCTCAAAGTATTGATAAACCTGTGAGTTGAATGTAGAAAAGTCAGAATCAATATAGATGTTTTTTATTTTAAAGAAAATTCAGATTTTACATAGTAAAACTGTAAATTATAGTGTCCGTCCAAAAATTCTTTTTTACTTATAGTGAAAACTACCCTTGGATGATGGGTTAGTAGACTAAAAGCTCTAGGAATCCAAGTACAACAGATAATAAGTACCCTGTATCAAGATTGATGCAAAACAAGTGAAATTTGACCTTTTTAGAGAGATTTAGCCAAAAAAACCCACTTCTGGGGTCATTTGGGTGGATTTGACCTATCTCTGGCCCCCCTTGCTCGATTTTGATGAATGAAATCTCTTTATAACCGCTAGAGCCAATGGAATCGAGGGAAAGTTATATACACACCAAAACGTTAACAAATAAGGAGTGAGAGTGACGCGTTACCAAAACCGGAAGCTGCATACACTCTGGTGGCTACCATTAGCAGCTAACTTTCCCGCTCCGATTTTTACATAAAAAATGGAATTATGGATTATAAATAAGTTTTTCAAAGGCACAGGTACATTATCAACCTATGGATCAACAGTTGTAGATTTTTTTTTTTTCGTTTTAATGCCATTGAACGCGTCTTTGGACCTAATTGACAGCTACGGTGAGACGATCTGCCGTAAAACTCCGTAAAGGTACGTGTTGTGATGTCAGTGTTTGCTTCCCCTGTCGCAAGTTCGGATCGCTCAGTGATGATACTATACCTAAATAATCAGTGGAGTCTCAGCTTTAATCGGCTATATTGTATGTGCAGCTACGATAAGTAATAAGGGTATTTTTAGTTGAATTGTGTGCCGCAGTGCGTTAGAATATTTTCGCTCAGGGGTAATTTAGACGCTTCTTATGAGACTTGTGTTTCGTTTTGGGAAAAATGGTTCATATCTTCAGTTAGCTGAGATTCTTCCCGTTAATCTGGTGCTACACATTAATAGTTTCATAAATGTTAAGAAGCCCTGAGACATTATCTCGAAAAAAAAACGGTGGGGGGGTCCAATGGGGGACCGCCGTGCTTAAGAGGTTAAAAAGGGCCAGGGGTTGATACCTTCAGGGCCCTCAGGAAACCTTATACGTGGACATTTATAATCAACCTTATCCACTTTTCCCCTTCTGTCATTCATTAGACGCACCCATGTATAGTGACCTGATAGAAACATTATTATTCACTTATTCACTGAATGAGATATGATGAAGCTAACTTAATCTCATACATTCATGGGAATGTAAGTGAGCACCCACATGCACTACTTTAGTTTGTATATGCTGTTGTAAATACTCCTGTTGTCTGCTGTGTTCAGACTCAAGTCATGTTTGTGATGCCAAATTCAGGACATTCAGTGTCCTTCGTTTAACAGAAGACCGTTGCTACCTTGGTTACATATCGAGCTGTCATCTTCTGCTCCTTTGCACTCTATAATCTGCTCTCAGTTCCTGTAGCGACCCATAAACATTTGAGTAACCCAATTGTTACTAGCACCTTAAGCATTTGGCTCCAATTCAGGAAACAGCACGGGTTACATAGAGCTTCGGTTCACGCCCCAATTTCAAACAATCACCTATTCTCCCATCGTGTACTGACCCGCCTTCCGTGTTTGGTCGAACAATGGTCTCGCAACGCTTAATGACCTTTACGAGGATGGAGTCTTTTCATCATTTGAGTCCCTGTCAGTCAAATTCAACCTGCCCAACAGTCATCTCTTCCGTTTTTTTCCAAATCAGGCACTTCATCCAAAAGCAATTTCCCCATTTTCCTAACCGCCCCCCGAATCGCCAATTGATACATTTCTCACACTCGACCCTGATCAAAAGCGCTTGGTTTCAGTTCTCTATGGTCAGATTGGTTCCCTGAGTCCGGACCCTATGGTGCCTCTTAAGGAGCTCTGGGAGCATGATCTAGGGAGCAACATTTCCGATGATCAATGGAGTGACGTTCTCAACCTAGTCCATACATCATCTATCTGTGCTAGACACGGCCTACTTCAGTGCAAGGTGCTCCACAGAGCTCATATTCCCAGATCGGAGTGATGCCTGTAACAGATGCAATCAATCCCCAGCTGACCATCTGCACATGTTCTGGACTTGCCCGAGGCTGGACACATTTTGGTCTGACATATTTGGAACCATTGAGCAGGCCTTTAACACAAAGATAGACCCTAATCCTATGACTGCACTGTTCGGCCTTCCTCCATCTGAGAATATGCCCATTACTATACGCCGTGTCACTATACACTCTATTAGCTAGAGGCTCTATTCTCTTAAAATGGATACATGCTTCCCCACCAACACATGATCAGTGGATACGTGATGTCTTACAATGCCTTCAGATGGAGAAGTTAAGATTCTCATTAAAAGGATCTCTGAAATCCTTCCGTACTACCTGGGACCCACTATTAGGCCTTATCAAAGAACTCCCTATCACTTCTGACGCTGAGTCGCAGGTAGCTCTCTGAAAGGAAATAAATAAAATAAAAGTGACCATTGATATTACTGCTCTTCCGCCATGACCCTTTGTCTTTTGCCCTAGACTACTTGTGGAGGAAACTTCTGTGTAGCAATGCAGTGGGAGTCACCGACTCAGGAAGGAGACACAGGATGAGCAGGAGCTTTGATGTCAAACACTGATGGTTTATTTAGGAGTATCGGCCGGAGAATTCACATCACAAATGACTGACTTCACGGGAGAGTTGCCACGTCAATTCTGCAGCGCCTCTCTCTTGCTAGACCTTTTAACTGGTTCACAGAGGGTAATCAACATATCTGAGGAGATAGACTCAACAGCTGGGAACACTGAATTACTTGCGTCTGACACTTATGGCCTCGAGATTCACACGAAATTCCTTGCAGTCCACAAACACAGAGAAGGAAGTGTTCCAGCGTTCTCAGAACAATAGAGTGGCGAAGTCCCTCCCCTTCCGGTGGACCTCCATGGGACCTTATTTCGGAAAAAGTATGTATTGAAGTCAATGGAGAGAGAAAGATTATCTTTCGATCCCGTTTGAATTGTGCCACGAATTACACATATGATGTTTGTCAATTTAAAAGATAATTTTGCAAGTAAAAAAAAAAATAAATATGTGTCGTAAAACTGTGAAGTAACACATTTGTTTGTGTGAAACGCTCAATGAACTACATCTCTGGTCAACAAACACACGTCACCAAGATGGCCGTCACTACTGTCTTGTCAACAAAACGATTGACTACCCTCACTATCACCACAATGAAACACGTCCTGAAGAAAGTCATGCAAAGCTGCCTGCCTGCCTTCCTTTGATTCTCTCTGAACTGCCTGGTCGTTTTAATGTTTAATGTCAACCATTTGTGCAGATAGCATGAAGTAGAGAAGATCGCTAGCGTTAGCGTTAGCATTTCCCCCCCAGGCTTAAATGGTGTATATAGAATGATCACACCGTGACAGTACTCTTCAAAGGTTTCACGAAATATGACTACTACTCTTACTGTTTAACATTGTGGGTTACTTAATGTTACTTCATGTTAAGGCTAATAAAAATGACAAGGCTGTAATGCTAACTAACGTGCTAGCTACTAGCTAGCTTGATCCAGACACTCTGGTCCTTTCATCAGACGGGAAGCAAAAGAACGAGCAAGACCCATTGCTGGTATGAACAACCTGGTACTAAGCACACAGGCATCTTGTTAAAGTTATCTTATCTTAGCCAGCGCCATATAGATAGATTATATCTATATGGCGCTGATCTTAGCTATCTCTTAGTGGACGAAAACAATTGTGACATCACTTACGCGACTCTGGGATTTGTAGTCTTTCTAGTTACGTATTTTTCATAGTCTTATATTTCAACAGTTTTACGACAAACTGTGACTTTTTTGACATGGAAATTATTTTTTAAGATTGACAAACATCATATGTGTAATTCATGGCACAATTCAAACGGGATCGAAAGATAAGTTTTCTCTCTCCATTGACTTCAATACATTATTTTTCCGAAATAAGGTCCCATGGGGCGGAAGTAGATGGGCGTGACTTCGCCACTCTATAACCATCTGTGACCGAGAGTTGCCCCGGTCATAAACTGGTAACAACAACATATGGCTGAAGCAGCCCCTTTCCTTAAAGGAGATAACAGACGTCAGGGTTGGTCATAAACGTCAAAGGGCAAAAAGGTTAGATATCTAGGATTCCAGGAGAATTATTCCCTAACACTACTCATCTATATTTCCTTTTCCCTCTTAATGAAACCCTTTTTCCTCACCAAGACGACAATGTTTACTATTATTTTCTTCCCTTATACCGGATTCTTACAGACTGTTTTCGCTCTCGACTTTATTTTTTTTTTAAATTTGTATTAGTATTATTATTATTATTTATTTATGTTTTACTTATGATTTTATCTGACTTATTTTACTATTTGGGGCCATCCATACCTGTGGGTGGGGGGTGGGGGGATTAAAGGGAAAAAAAGAACTGTAAACAAGGACTCTCTACGAACCCTGAAGTGAATATGGAGCAATACATCACTTTATTTTATTTTCAAGGAGGTCCTTTGTAATGATCCCCATTGCCTTAATTTGCTAATTGTATCATCTGTACTGTTTTGTATTGATTATTACTGTTCTTACTTCTTGTCATTTGCTGGATTATGACTTGTTTGCAATAAAAAGATTTGTAAAAAAAAAAAAGAAGACCGTTACTAGAAACTGCAGCTAGACTGCAGAAGTATTAGTTTTTGAGGATGGAACAATTTCACACAGATATAGGGAGGCTAGACCTATACAATTGATTTATTATGGTTTATAATTGAATGCCAAGACGAAGAAGAAGAAGAAAAAGATGGCTGAACTGTTCAGTGTCAATCCTGTTTAGATGGAGGTTATAAATCTCCAAAATCATGTTCAGCTTAAAGTGGACCTATCATGCTATATTTGAATAATATAGTGTAGGACCATACCTATATAAGGCATATTTATACTTTTTTCTTTTCAAAATACCAAACAGATCATGCATTTTAGCCATGCCTCATTTAGCTCAATTTGACATTTTTGATCTGTTTTAGCAAGGGTTGATTCTGTGAGAACAGCACCACCTACAGGCCTGGCATATGTACTACAGTGTCTCCAGCGCTTTAGAACGGCAATGCCGTGGTTGTCTCCTCCTGATTGGTGGAGTTGGCCCAATAGCTATAGCGCCACCGTCCTGACGTCAGGACAGTGTTCAAATCTGGATCAGTTTTGATCAGATCCGTTGCAGCCCCTTTTTTAGAGATTTGGGTATGGAGGAAAATAGAGAGGGTTGTGTTTTCTGACACTTGGTGAGTTCCCTGGAACCGGGGACACATATTCATGTAGAAAAGACATACACAAGTGCATTTTGCATGATAGGTCCCCTTTAAGTCTCAGCAAAACTCACAACATTTCTGGAGCCTTGTAGACCCAGAAAACTGTAACGGCCCGTCCACACAGCGGCTTTGGAAAAAGCTTGCCGGCGGGCGTGTCTGAAGCTTGACCAACAACAAATCACATGAATCTCCCGCCCCTGACACACAAGCAGCGGTTTGATTGGCTAGAGCTTGTACTGGCATATGATTTGATTGGCTGACGCTTCCACCGAAAGCTTCAGAAGCTTCAAAAGTTGAACATTGCTCAACTTTTGCAGCCTGAAACGCCAGGAAAGCTCCGCTCTGCTTCCCACAATGCAGTTCGGCGAAAAGTGACGTCACCCCATTCAAAGTGAATGGGCAGAAGCGTTGGAAGAAACTTCCAAAGCCGCTGTGTGGACGGGCCAACATCACCAAGCAGCACTGAAAATGTCTGCTTTATTTGGCTCTACACACCTTTGTGAAGCAGCTTTTTTCTGACATGAATGTCATGAATCTAAATACAGAACAAGACTGACTGATGAACATTTAAGTGACTCTATTAGAGTGAACCTAAGTGGGTACACTCCAGCATACACCTCTATGGTGGACTCCATGCACTGCCAGTCATCTCACTAACTGTGAAAATTATTATTATTTTGCACATGTGCCATAAGATGCTTGTAAGGTGGTGATTAAGGTGATGTATTTACTATGTGGGCCATAATAAGAAGTGAAAAAATTGTCTTTTTTTCTTGGACATTTATGTGAATTTTCATGTGGCCATAATAATATGTGAGAAATTGTCGTTTTCTTGTACCTTGATGTGAAGTTAAGATTTTTGATAAGCTTTAGGTATTGCAATTTCACACGTGTACAAAAGTAGCTTAATTCAATTGATGAGCGCTATAATGCAATGTAATGTAATGCAAGTAGCTCTTGGCCACTTTCATTTTTTCAAAGTAGCTCTCAGATGAAGAAAGGTTGGAGACCCCTGACTTAGACTAAAGTGAACTATCTAACACTCAGAGTCCTTTACCTCACTGACCTCTCAGTCTGACGGAGAGGACTCTCCCTCCACATTATTGTAGAAACAGCTTCTTTTATTAATTAGCAGAAGCTAACAACAATCCCCGCCGGTACGGTGTTTCCTCTCCCTCTCTCTCTCTCTCTCTCTCTCTCTCTCTCTCTCTCTCTCTCTCTCTCTCTCTCACTTTTGCTGTGAGCTGCGGGCGCCTGATAAGCCAACATCTCCCACTTTCATCACTTACAGCGCTCATTGCAAATGGGAAAATGTAACCGGGGGGAAAAGGGTGTTATCTTTACTTAATTATGAATGTTGTTACATCAAGGCTGAAAATTCGTTTTTTTGTATTATATTTCCATTTAATCTTGTGGACGTGCAGATTCCCTGTCCTCCATCAGGGGGTGCTGCAGCACCCTCAGCACCCCTACTTCCCACGGCCCTGCAGGAATGTCATCTTCAGCGAAACCTATTGTGACGGACAATGAATTTTTGTTTTGCCGATGAAACTACACACGTTCTTTACCCGTTTCGAGTCATTGGATAATTCTGCAAAGTGCACTGAAATTCTCTAAACTATAATACCTGCTTCCTCTGACAAAATGACCATCAGTGTCGAAGAGGTCAGAAAAACATTCAGAACACCAACACCAAGAAAGCTGCTGGGCCAGATGGGTGCAGCGGCTTTCTGCTGAAACCTTTGCTACTGATCTGGCTCCAGTGAGGCAACCCATCTTTCAGGCTTCCATGGACACGCACACCATCCCTCTGTCATGGGAAACTTCACACATAAGACCACTGCCCAAAATGCCATGCCAAAAGAACATAAGGACTACAGACCAATAGCCCTCACCTCAGTGATTATGAAATCATTAGAACGAATTCTGCTCTGATTTCTTATCAGTACAACACAAGACAAACTTGATCCATACCATTTCACGTTTCAAAATGACTAGATACTGATACTGGTTAGAAAAAACATGTATTCATGCTTTGACAAGTGTGCAGACAAGACGGCAGACGAAACACTTGTTTTCTGAATGGAGAGAGAGAGAGAGAGAGAGAGAGAGAGAGAGAGAGAGAGAGAGAGGAGAGAGAGAGAGAGAGATAGAGAGAGAGGGAGAGAGGGAGAGAGGGAGAGGAGAGAGAGGAGAGAGAGAGAGAGAGGAGAGAGAGGGAGAGAGAGAGGGAGAAAGAGGGAGAGAGAGAGAGAGAGAGAGAGAGGGAGAGAGGGAGAGAGAGGAGAGAGGAGAGGAGAGAGAGAGAGAGGGAGAGAGGGAGACAGAGGGAGAGAGAGAGAGAGAGGGAGAGAGAGAGAGAGAGGGAGAGAGAGGGAGAGGAGGAGAGAGAGGGAGAGAGGGAGAGAGAGAGAGAGAGAGAGGGAGAGAGAGAGAGAGAGAGAGAGAGAGAGAGAGAGAGAGAGAGAGCGGGAGAGAGGAGGGAGAGAGGGAGAGAGAGAGAGAGAAACACACATTCACCTTCAACAAAAACAGGAGGTGATGTCAGGGTACTGACTAACAAAGAGACAGATGACTTGATTACCTGAGCAGCTGAGAGTCAGGGTGGAGGAAGAGGAATGTGATAATGCACACTCCCTCAGATCAGATCCAGACTGACACAGTCAGAGATGATCAACCACACAGATCTCTTTGAGGACTCTCTCTTTCCCACAGAAACAGCAGAGCCACAGTCGAGCTCTCTGCAGAGAACACCTGCTGTCTTCAGGGTCCAGGGAGAGGAATAGCTCCACACTGGTCTCCATTCCCTCATGTTTCAGCTCCAGGTCTCCTGCACAGCGACTCTCTCCTCCCACCAGTCTGACCGGCTCTGAAGAGAAACAAGAGAGAGATCAGAGAGAGAATAAAGTGAGTTTGATGAGAACAGAATGAACCAATCACAGCTCCTCTCTACCTGAGCAGGTGAGGCTAAACAGCTGTGCCAGGTGAGCAGGTGTTTCTCTCTGAGGCTGAGCTACAGTCCAGGAGAGCAGACTCATGGCCTCCACACTGGAACTCTCTGGTCCACATTGGAGCCTCCCCTTCTCCATAGAGCGCCCCCTGGAGGACTGAAGGAGCCCCACAGCCCAGCTGCCTGCAGACCACCTGAGCATCCTGCTGGTCAAAGTCAGCCTCACACACTGAGGACCAGGACGGGTTAGACAGGTCAGACTTCACCTCCAGTCTACCTGAGCACAGACTGGTCCCCCCCAGCAGCCTGACAGAGTCTGGAGAGGACAGAAGATCAAACAGAGAGAGGTCAAAGACACAGAATAAAAGAGATGATCAATATTTCAGATTCAAACTGGACTCAGTTCCAACATGAGTTCATGATTGTGGAATTAGCTTCCAGTTTGTGTTCGGGCGGCAGACACCCTATCCGTTTTATAGGGTGCGCTTAAGACCTTCCTTTTTGATAAAGCTTATAGTTAGGGCTGATTAGATTCAGCCCCTAGTTTAGCTGCTATAGGCTTAGACTGTCAGGGACTCCTTACTTCTTCCTTCTCTCTGTCTGTACCTGTACTCTCATGGTCCAATAACCCAGCTTCCCCCCATTTATTGTTGGTGTCTATCTACGCCGGGATCCTGAGTCGTGGCTGATCCTGTTGCTGTGGTCCTGGATCTGTTCCTGAGTTCTGGATCCTGGATCCTGTGTCCTGGATCCTGTGTCCTGGATCCTTTGTCCTGGATCCTCTATCCTGTGTCCTGGATCCTCTATCCTGAGTCCTGAGTCCTGGATCCTGCATCCTGAGTCCTGGATCCTGTGTCCTGGATCCTCTATCCTGTGTCCTGGATCCTGTGTCCTGGATCCTGCATCCTGAGTCCTGGATCTTCTATCCTGAGTTCTGGATTTGAGTCCTGGACTTCGAGTCTGGCTGAACCTATCTCTGCGGTCCTGCATGACTCTCATCAATCTATCAATCAATCAATCATGTTTATTTATATAGCCCAATATCACAAATGTTACATTGTCTCAGTGACTTCACAGTTTTGTCCATATCAGTGACAATACGACACCCTCTGTCCTTAGACCCTCTGTCCTTAGACCCTCTGTCCTTAGACCCTCTGTCCTCAGACCCTCTGTCCTTAGACCCTCTGTCCTTAGACCCTCTGTCCTTAGATCCTCTGTCCTTAGACCCTCTGTCCTCAGACCCTCTGTCCTTAGACCCTCTGTCCTTAGACCCTCTGTCCTTAGACCCTCTGTCCTTAGACCCTCACATCGTACAAGGAAACACTTCCAGAGAAACCACAGTTTAAAGGAAATGGGAGAAAGCTCAGGGAGAGCAACAGAGGAGGGATCCCTCTCCCAGGACGGACAGACGTGCAATAGATGCCGTGTGTAATACATAACCTACCATGTGATATTTGAACCCATGTGTATTGCTTGCATGTAGGATGCATCCTGCTCCACACATCCACTAAATCACTTTTCTTTAGAACATGAGACAATACAGAGGAAGACTGAAGATGTGGCTCAACTCCAGTCCTATCCAAAGTCAAGTCAGTGCAACAACATATGTGTGCAATCGAGAAGGTTAATAGGGAAAGTGCAATATGTGTAAATAGGTATGGATACAATAGGGATATGTGCAATTTGACGGACACTATGCATAGGTGCAATATTGGATTTATGTATAAATACAATAGGGAAAGAGCAATATTGGATTTATGTAAGTGCAATAGAGAAAGTTCTGTACCTGTATGCTTCTTGTTTGTTCTTTGCCATGTGATATGTGATCTCTGTTCTGTATCTATGACTGATTGTCCTAAATGTTTTATGTTTATTATCTCGATGCCCAAGACAAATGTCTCCTAAGGGAGACAATAAAGCTCTATCTTATATCACTTATTCTCTCTTCCAATACTTTAAAGATGTCTTCACGCTCAGAGCCTTGGTTTGGTGCACATTAAGAAAGCTAATCAGAAACTCATCTATTCCAGCTCTCACTAGAATAACTCTACCCTTCACTTCCTCTGTGCTGGATATTATCTTTATATTTCAAAGAGGGAGAATAAAATAGCTACTCCTGCACTCAAATGTGTCCCATGGCTAAGGACATCCCCCCCCCCCATAGACCCCAGTCAGTTTCATTTCTGCTGTCACTGTGAGTTCTTGTAGAAATACTACATCTATCTTTTTCTGTTGAATACCTTCTGTCACTAATGCGGCTTTCACACCAGCGCTTTTCCCTTTCTAGCTCCTAGCTAGAGCTTTTCTGGTTCAGCTCCTTCCTCTGTTCACACCGCCCAGCTGCCGCTGCTGCGTCATGACGTCACAGTTTACATCGCTGATTTTCTCCCCAACGGAGCCCACAACAACAACAACAACAATGGGGGACTGCGTCGGTCGATGATCGTGTTCTTTTAATCATACGAAGCCAGATTAAATTAAATAACGACTTCTCCAACCTTATACTTTTCTCCAGAGTGCCGTGGTTCATTGTTTATTAATGTGTTTCAGCGGCATTTACCGACCGCTGCAGTGCTGGCTGCTCTTCCACGGGAGTTTATTCTCCCGTTAGCTCCGGGTTAGCTCACACGGCTCTAAAGTATTCACTGTCTGACTGTCACACAGCAGCTGATACATATCCCCAGTTCCCCTTAATGAATGTGTGTCAGTCTGAATTGACGCTGTTTGGCATCACAACGCTGTTATGAAAGTTTCTCTGGTATAACATGGGTGATGTTAGCATAGCAACCGAAGCTAAACTGACTACTTGCTAAGCCGTTTTCTACAGGCACATTTTACCGGCGTATTTTTCATTATGATTCTACTTGTGATAGTCGGACATGACAACCTGTGCAGCCCATGTATTGATTCCATCCGATAGCTGCTATAATAACAAACAAAACGTCTGCCTGCTCTCCCCAATGATCAATAACAGCGAACGGATGGTCAAGTAAGGTACAAATAAACAGAATCACACGAAGCCTGGTTAGTGTTGCCTGACTTATAAAGTGTGTTTTTTTTAATAAGTGTGTGGTTGCCTTCTAGTCACTTTGCTCAGCGCTACTGCTTGTAGGCAGCATGACGAGACTCTTCAGTCGACCCATGTTAGGGGAGGTGGGTTTAGTTTCCCGCACGCCTCGACGTAAGAGAGACGTAAGGGACGCCGCGTCATAGCTCCGAAGCTCTTGCCTTTAGAACCTACAATTTTTGGAGCTGGAAGTGAACCGCATTCCGGAGCTATGACGCGGCGCCGCTGCGGTTGAACAGGAAAAACCGGCGCTTTTCCAGCTCCAGCTCCGAGCCGGAGCTGGAGCTGGAGCTGGGCCGGTGTGAAAGGGTCATCAAGCTCTCTTTGGAGCGTCTCTGCCCCCATTCATATTGAATGAGGCTACCCTTAAAGCCTGAATGTGAGGAGAAGAGAGACAGGCCATAAGAAAAAAGATAGAAAAAGACGGTAAGGAGGAAACACCCGGTGTTGTATGATCATAATTTACGACTCCTTTTTTTAGGCACTTTGGTCTTGGTGCTTAAAGCTTTCCTCAGTGCAGTGATGTGTTTCTTGAGGCGATACCATTTTTTTCATCAAGTAAGTCTAGCCCAACAACCTTCTGAATTGTCGTGGCTGACTTAACAAACTTTTCAACATCAGGAAATAATGTTATATATTTACTGATTCCCAAAAGTTTCATCCAGAAACTCCTGGATCTGTTCAAAAGAGTAGAGATCCTCACTCTGAGAAACACTGTCAGATACAGAGACACTATCTGATTCAGAGTCAGACTCCATCTCTACTCCATCATAACCAGCTGATTTCCCCCCTGCTCTGCCTCACTGTCAAGTATCACTGTCAAGCTGAGCCTGTTTCCCAGAGACCCCCTGCAGCTCCGCTCTGAGCACTCCATCACACCCTCTCTGCATCCAGCCTGACCTGAGCCTCAGCCTCCACAACTGCTTTCATATTAATCCCCGCAAACAACGGCCTAACACCCACAGACACTGGGGCTTTAACTGCCGTCATGGACCAAACACAAACCCGCCTGGCACCACTGCTGCGGGTAACACAGGCACGGGCACGGCTACACTGGGCACAGCGAGTGTGGGTACGGCGGCCACGGGCACGGCTGCAGCGGGTGCGGGTCTCTCCACTCTCATTCACAATATATCCTTCCGAAAGAAATGCTGCTATCAGTCTCTGTGGACAAGCGATCCTCTTGTGCCCACATCACCACACCCAAAAACTTGACACTGCCAGCACTCGCATACACCATGTAGAAACCCTCCTCATATTTAATACGGAAAGACACATCCAGTGTTTGTGATGTGCAGTCCAGAAACATGAACACCTGTCTCCGGAGAGACTGGACGTTAAAGTAAACAGATATGGTTCTAAACTGTATTGAAGTAAACATGTATTATTTGAATTATATTTTAGTGAACATGTATTGTTTGAACTGTTTTAAGTAATCACATATATAGATATTGTATTCTCACTGACCCAGAGATCCTGTTACACACACATACACCTCCTCCACCAGCACACACACATATTCTTTTCAAGGTTCTTTCTGGGCATCAATATATCTGTGTACAATGTTTGGTTGTCTGGGAAAGAATAGTTTTGTGAAATATTCCTTGGGAAAGTAAAGGAGTGAATATCGGTGCAGAGATAAGATTGACTCTGTCCTGGTGTACTTCCGAATCTCACGCTCTGCTCAGAAGAAAACATACTTTTTCTCAGAACTCTGATTCGCTGTATTGGACCCGACCAGAAGTGAATCCAACCAGTAAAAACACCTGGGGGAGTGAGCAGCTCACACAGCTCCTCCACGGACTCTCTGATTCGCTTCGGAGTAAAATGGGAAGGAAGAAGTCAAGACATCTCCGCCCCAAATATGAATATGAATACTGTTGTTTTTGCATGTAAAATGCTTCCTGTTTGCTGACTGGCTGGTCCCGATACCTGTATCGCACAGCAGTAGAAACCTGAAGTCCGGAGTACTCTGTAAACTTGTATACGTGTTTTGTTTCTTACCAGTAAAATCAGATTATGTTATAACCTTTATTCCGGTGTTTAGGGTACTGACTAACAAGAGACAGATGACTTGATTACCTGAGCAGGTGAGAGTCACGGTGGAGGAAGAGGAACTTGATCCTGCACACTCCCTCAGAGCAGATCCAGACTGAACACAGTCAGAGCTGATCTTCCACACAGATCTCTCTGAGGACTCCTCTCTCTCTACCACAGAAACAGCAGAGCCACAGTCGAGATCTCTGCAGAAAAAACCTGCTGTCTTCAGGGTCCAGAGAGAGGAAGAGCCCACTGGTCTCCATTCTCCCTGATGTTTCAGCTCCAGGTCTCCTGCACAGCGACTCTCTCCTCCCACCAGTCTGACCGGCTCTGAAGAGAAACAAGAGAGTGATCAGAGAGAGAATAAAGTGAGTTTGATGAGAACAGAATGAACCAATCACAGCTCCTCTCTACCTGAGCAGGTGAGGCTAACAGCTGTGCCAGGTGAGCAGGTGTTTCTCTCTGAGGCTGAGCTACAGTCCAGGAGAGCAGACTCATGCCTCCACACTGGAACTCTTTGGTCCACATTGGAGCCTCCCCTTCTCCATAGAGCGCCCCCTGGAGGACTGAAGGAGCCCCACAGCCAAGCTGCCTGCAGACCACCTGAGCATCCTGCTGGTCAAAGTCAGCCTCACACACTGAGGACCAGGACGGGTTAGACGGGTTAGACTTCACCTCCAGTCTACCTGAGCACAGACTGGTCCCCCCCAGCAGCCTGACAGAGTCTGGAGAGGACAGAAGATCAAACAGAGAGAGGTCAAAGACACAGAATAAAAGAGATGAAACAATATTTCAGATTCAAACTGGACTCAGTTCCAACATGAGTTCATGATGAACAACAGAACACTTCTTTATACAGCACAGACTGCAGGTACCCTCACATCTACATCTGATACCCTCTAATGCTGCGTTCACACCGGACCTGCGAAGATTTGCATCGCTCGCTAGTTGCTCGAGTTTCACCGCAGCTGTCAGCTGTGTTTACTCGCGTCATTCAAACAGGACGCGCTGGAGAGGAGGCGGGGCTTACCTCCATGTAAATACTATGGTAGATACAAACAACAACTAGCTAATGGCTAACGGCTAACAGCTAACGGCTGATGTTCTGGTTTCCTTATTCAACGTCAGTGACGTCAGACTGAGATCCTCACTGCTGATTGGCTAACGCAAGACAGGGTCAGGCGAATTTGACTCAGAAGACAAAAAAATGGATCTCTCATGAATGACGCAAGTCGCGTCAATAGCATCAGTCGCGCTGCTGGCACTAAACTGCGACGATCTGTGTCTTTGCATTGACTTTACATGTGTGAATGTACCTTAACAATTAGCATCCATCTGTTAACACTTTTTTCTTTTATTTGCATTCATCAGGGTGCCCAATACGTCGATCTCGATCGACCGGTCGATCGCAAAGGTAGTGTGGGTAGATCGCATGGCATTGAAAAAAAAAGGAAAAAAATAAAATAATGTGGCACATTTTATTTATTTTTTTTCCTTTTTTTTTTTCAATGCCATGCGATCTACCCACACTACCTCATTTTTTCGTCTTCTGAGTCAAATTCGCCTGACCCTGTCTCGCGTTAACCAATCAGCAGTGAGGATCATTTGTACATCTGATACCCTCTAATGCTGCGTTCACACCGGACCTGCGAAGATTTGCATCGCTCTAGTTGCTCGAGTTTCACCGCAGCTGTCAGCTGTGTTTACTTGCGTCATTCAAACAGGACGCGCTGGAGAGGAGGCGGGGCTTACCTCCATGTAAATACTATGGTAGATACAAACAACAACTAGCTAACGGCTAACGGCTAACAGCTAACGGCTGATGTTCTGGTTTCCTTATTCCTTACAGATTGGGCAGGGTCGCGTCAATAGCATCAGTCGATCTTTTGGGCTTGATCATTTTAAAAGCCCCTATTCAATATCATACATGAACATCATATTTGACATACAACAGACAAAGTCCAGGGGCAGACATACAAAGCACAAGACATTACATACAGTAAATAAAGAAAAAAGGAAAAAGGAAAAGAGAAAGTTAGTTTTGATTGCCTTCTTGTTTCATATGTTTTTAATAGTGCTAATACATTATTTAAATTCTTGATAGAAATGTAAAAAATGTGGTTTGGAGTCAGCCCATTTCATTTTATGGATATGAAATGTCCCTAAAAATATAATTAACTGCTCAAAAAAGACAAAATCTGTATCCATACTATCATCCCTACAGTAACTGCTAGAATCCACTTCACACACTGGTACTTGCGCACCATGCTGTGAATGGATCTGGCCCTTCCTACATCCAGGACATGGTTAAACCATACACCCCAGCACGTGCACTCCGCTCTGCATCGGCCAAACGGCTCGCTGCACCCGCACTGCGAGGGGGACCCAAGTTCCCATCAGCAGAAACACGTGGGTTTGCTATCCTGGCTCCACAATGGTGGAATGAGCTCCCCATTGACATCAGGACAGCAGAAAGCTTACACATCTTCCAGAGCAGACTGAAAACTCATCTCTTTCGACTCCACTTCGAGCGATAGAATACTAACAAAGAATTCTAACAAAGCACTTATGTACTAACAAAGACTGGCTTATCTAAAGCCAGTTGAGTAGCACTTGAAATGTTTTGGCTCTATGAAACCTGATGTACTTATATGATTCTGTTTTCTTCAAGTTTGTATCTTGTTGGTCGAATGCACTTATTGTAAGTCGCTTGGAGAAAAGCCTCAGCTAAATGCAATGTCATGTAAAGTACATCAGAATGTCTCTGTCCTGGAGTTGAACCTTTTGTCTCGTCTTTCTTCTAATAAAACATCATACCACAATATTCTACAATACAAGCATTCATAAAATAATGGCCAATAGTTACTTCTTGTAGATTACAAAATGTACAGGAATATTCAATATCAAGTCCAAATCGTTGCAGTGTCTTTTTGCTGGATATATTGTGTCTACAATTTTAAAAGAAACCTCCTGAACTTTATTGTTGAGCAAACGTTTATTTCCAATTAACCAAATTCATTTCCTATTGATGTTTCCATGAAGTGAAGCCCAGAAGAATCTTCCTCTGGGCAGAGCACAGTTTGAATGCAGTTCCTAATGTATTTGTTGGAGCATGTGTTCTTGGTAATGTCCACTTCACCAAGGAATACACTGCTAGAAAGATGAAGCACTGAAACCTCAGTATCTGAACATCTGAGAAGCTGCAGCACACTTCTTGGCAAAGCATCAGAAACCACTGCATATCCTGTTGGTGTAACCAGTAGGTGACATTTAGAAAGGAATTCATACTTTAGCCCTGCCCTTTTCCAACCAAGGCCCCCAGGTAAACCAAGCTGTCCATACTGCCCTCTCCTACTGCTAAGGCCTCACTTTTCCCCCAGTTGACTCGAGCAGATGAGATTTTGCAAAGGTTGCTCACAGTTTCAGTTAAAACATTGATATCATCTTTTTTTTAACAAAGACCATTATGTCGTCCGCATACGCAGACAATTTAAAAACATCCCTACAGCCAGGAAAAGAGAAACCCTGTAACTTTGACCTTAACCGGTGTAAAAAAGGCTCTATGACCAGGGAGTAGAGCATCCCGGACAAAGAGCAGCCCTGTCGGATTCCTCTCTGAGCTTCAAAAGGAGCACACAAACTACCGTTTATCTTCAGTACACTCTCAATGTCCCTGTACAAGACCTGGATCTTGGCTATGAGACCAGAGCTGAACCCAAAAGCTTCCAGCGTCTGCCACAAGTACTGGTGCTCAACTCGGTCAAAAGCCTTTTCCTGGTCTAGAGAAATCAGACCAAGCTCACAGCCCAATGAACCGGAGAGGTCCAAAACATCTGGAATTAGAGTCACGTTGTCAGTTATCAACCTGCTGGGTACACAGTATGTCTGGTCTACGTGAATGACATGCTCCATCACTTTGCTCAGCCTCGTTGCTAACACTTTGGAAAGCAGCTTGTAGTCGGTACAGAGTAGAGACACAGGACGCCAGTTCTTCATCTCCTGCAGGTCTCCTTTCTTAGGGAGGAGAGTGAGCACAGCTCTCCTGCAACTCAGAGGCAACCTCCCGTTTCTCAGGCCCATTCTCCACGGAACGAAAACAGGTTGTATCCGCATATTTGTCTTGCGTATAGCCCTTTAAGCTACACGACGCCGTAAAGGAACGGTAGAAACGGACCCTGCAAACGACAACGGGTCCAAAGGTGGATAGATCTGGGAACGGAGCGCTCTGGGGGGTCCAACGGGGCCGTGTGGTCGCCTATACGGTCATCCGTTTCTGATAATGACGACGCAATAGGCCCGCCTCTCCTCACCTCTGCTGCTCACCCCCGCAAAAGTACACTGCACACTGAATTCAGATTATTTATCTTTGTCTCGATATGGACATAAACGCGAGTGAAGTCTAATCTGACAGGACGGAGACACGCAGCTCCTCCCGCTGTGATGCTGCGGGAGCAAAACACACACTTCAAGTCAGATCATCACCCTTAGCTATTTTAATTACCTCTCAAACTACCTAAACTAGTTATAAATATTTTCTTTTTACTGTCGGGTCACTCATTACTGGATCAGCTGCTGCATGAGACAGACACTGACGCTGTCAGAAGAGAGGAGAAAGAGAGGCTCCGTGTATTTGATGATTATATATCATTTATCGTCGTTATTCATTTGTTTTAAAGCTCAATAAATAACAAAGAAGACCTTTGACCGGCACTTTTATAATTTTGTCCGGAAGATTTAAACTTTAATATACGTTGACCGGCGAAAAACTCTGCCCGGTTCCCTCGGCCCCCACCGCGGAGAATAAACAGAAGTGCAGCCATGACAACCATTCTTCTTCACTGCTTTGTGGAGGAAGTTGCTGCTTTTGTGGAGGAAGTTACAGCGCCACGTACAGGCTCGGCATATGTACTGCAGCTTTTCCAGCGGTTGGATCTAAACGGAGCTGTCTCGTGTAGCAAGACACTATCCGGTGTATATTGCGTGTGGACGGAAGCTTTTTGGCGTTTGCGTTTGCGTTAATCCTATGCGTTTTGCCGTATGCGTTCCCGTGGAGCCTGGGCCTTAGACTGTCTCTGAGCACACTCAGCAGGTCGTCTCCTATAACCGGCCAGAGAGCCTTATAGAAGTCTGCAGGCAGGCCGTCTATGCCAGGAGCCTTCCCACTCTGCATGCTCTGCAGGGCCTCCTGCAGCTCCTGGGCAGAGAGCTCCGCCTCCAGCTCTGCATGGTCCTCCTCAGGGACGTTAGGAAGGCCCTCATAGAACGACTGCGCCACCTCTGGCTCGGCCTGGAACTCTGTTTTGTAGAGCTCTTTGTAGAACTCCACAGCACACTGACGAATGTCGGCGGACTCCTGAAGCAGCTGCCCCGCATTGGATCGCAGGGAGTGCATCAGCCTCCTCTGACCATTCTTACGCTCCAGACCAAAGAAAAGGTGAGAGGGAGCATCCATTTTCACGATGTTCTGAAACCGGGATCTGACCAGAGCACCCTGAGCAGAAAACCCCAGCAGGTCAGACAGAGCTGAGTTTTTACTTTTGAAACTTCAACATGTTCTCGCTCTCCTGTGGAGTCTGCCAAACCCTGCAGCTCCACCACTTCTCTCTCCAGAGCTCTCAGAGATCTAGCCATGTCCTTTGTGACATTGAAAGTGTACTGTTGGCAAAGCTGCTTGATTTTCACTTTACCTACATCCCACTGTTAAGGAATAATTCTTCTAGATATCTAACCTTTTACTCTGACATGTGTTATTTCCTTTAAGGAAAGGCCTTGGTGCCATATGTGTTGTTGTCCCCAGTGTGAGACCGGTCAACTTGACTGGCACGTAGGGTAATTGTTGTGAGAACACTGAAGCACTTCTTTATCGGTGTTTGTGGGCTCTCGGATGTGAAATCCTTGAGGCCATGAGCGTCGGACGCAGATGATTCAGTGTTTAGTCTACTCCTTCAGAGATGTTGATTTCTCTCTGTGAACCTGTTAAAAGGTCTAGCATAGAGAGAGGTCTTCAGAATTGATGTGGCAACTCTACCGTGTAGTCAGAACCTCTGACTCTTTGATTTGTGATGTGAATCCTCCGGCCGAATACTCTGAATAAACCCATCAGTGTTTGACATCAAAGCTCCAACTCTCACCGTGTCTCCTTCCTGAGTCGGTGACTCCATGCATTACTACACAGAAGTTTCCTCCACAAATTGGCGTTGTCGGCAGGATACCAACATATCTTCAGAGACTGGTAAGTGTGATTTCAAATCTACATTTGGACATTGCCTTACCAGAATCTGTGATTGACGGTATCCTAAAATTATCTGTGAAGCTAAGCGGCTGCGTTTCGTTTTGGTTAATGAACATTTGGGGCTAGTAACCCCAGGGGATCATCCAGGGACTCTGTCTTGGCTGGTTCCCTCTGTGTGTGCTGCTCGGGACGTATGTGCTGTGCAAGCATACACGGAGATGTTTAAAAAGACCTTAATGAGGGCAGCAGTAAAGTGGAACTTCTGTGTGAAATCAAAATAGAGATTTGTAATGAACAAATCGCCGAGATTCCGGGGGTTTCAGCGGCCAACACTAGCAGTTAACTAAAGCAGCCAGAGATATTACCCCCAGCGCCTCTAAAAAAAACACGGCTCCAGCTGCTGCAGCTCCGGGGAATGTGTGTCAAATACCTCCCCGTATCTGCATGAGCTGGTGAAGTGAACTCAGAGGGAGAAAATCACAGCTTTTGTCTATAACTTTAACTCACACCACCGCCGTCTCTATTAAAAACGAGACTGTTTAAAAGGCACTCTCGTGGCTTGTGGCCATTTACATTCAGAGATGTGCTGGCAGGTGCGAGGTGCGTGCATTACCTGATGCGACAGGCTCCCTACATTGCTGAGGAGCTGGTGTCGGTCCGGGGTGCATACATAAAATTATAGGCTAATTGATCACGGGTGGGCAGTGGTATGCAAGTGTAGAGCAAAACTGTGTTTCATCGTTGGGATGAGCATGATGGGAGGTGTATAGGCTGGTCGAGCAGGACTACAGTTAACTGTGTGGTTTCGGATAGAAAGGGTAGAGGAAAAAAAGTCTATGTGCTCCTGATCGGGGGGGCATAGCACCACTAGAGCAGGGATAGTGGAGTCGCAAGGGATAAGCTAGTTATTGCTCTTGGACGGTCTTCAGGCACCGATCTAAGGACTTGTATACAAGGGTGGAGGTACGAGTCAAGGTACCCCACTGGGTTCCCATTGGGAGAGATCAAATAGTCCCTACCCCCTCTGAAACCTCTTTAATCCGGACTAAATTGAGCTGGATGAACTTTGCTGTCGCACTGGTGTTTATTACGAGTTCATCATGTTTGTTTGTCTGATTGTTTGTATCAGGGGTCTATATTGGTTTGTCTAACCGCCGTCTTGTGCATGTTTTGTAACAACTAATAATGAATCAGTCCATAGCCAGGGTAAAATAAACTAAGCTTTAGTTAACTCACCAAAAGTAAATGACTTGAGAAAGATAAATAATATATAGTGTTTTGCAAAATTCTGGTAGTATAGATGTGCTGCAAAATGAAAATAAATAGCAAAAGAGTGTTTTATGTCCTGCATCTGAGTGTGCAGAGGAAATGTAAACAAGGAGCACACTGTTCAGGGTGTGCGCTGTAGGTGTAAGAAGAAGAGAAGATTATATTACTTTAAGAATACATTCTTAAATTGTATTGCTGGTATGTTAAGATATGTTTGTGACCTTTTATAAACCCTATGCCCCGTCCTGCACCCTGAGACCCTAAGAGGCATCACTGCTGGTCGTAAAAACCTGCCTGAGGAGGTCAGGGTGGCAAAATCTGTCTGCTGTTTTAGGTCAATGTTGTATTATTTGTTTCATTTATTCTTAAATCTATGTATTGTATGGTAATAATGAAAAAAAAACGTAATGTATTGAACACATTCCGAAACAAAGCTGATAAGACAGAACTTGACTCAGACATAATACAAATTATTGTTGAAACCTTTTGCGCTGTTGCTGCAAAATGGAAACTTTGTTGATTATCTATTCCAACTGGCCACTGGATTCAGATAATTAATATAAGTTGAAGTTTAATTACAGTTTTAAATATAGTTTAACATTCTTTATTAAACTGCTTCAAATGATTTCTCGTATCAACCAATTGGTCTCCATAGACATTATAAATTCTAATAGTTGTTAAACTACTGACAAGTTTTCTGAAACCGAGCTTATGAACAAAAGAGTAAAGGTCGCTGGTTAAGCCAGGATCAATATATTTGTTGACGTTTTCATTACAGTGTGCATAATAAATGTGTTAAATGAATTGAGCAATTCTTTAAAAAGTATAATGTTGCAATCTCTTTACAATAAGTAATTACAGTTAACAAAGAAGTAGAGGTTGTTTTCCAAGGGCCTCTCCTTCACAGCCCTACACTTTAAATCATGAGACTTTCAAATCATAACAGACAGAGATCGGTATCACTTTGTGTTGCAAGCCAAATCCATGTAAAGGTTCTACTTGAGCCCAATTTAAATACCATAAAGAAAGTATTGAACCCAGCTCAAGCTAAATGTCAAATGTATTTAATTAATGTACAAGTGTTTTGATTTATTTCAAATGTTCATCTCAGCTTCTTTCGAGTTCAGTCTAAGCAACAAATTGTTTCTCATAACATTCTCACTGCTGTCCCAAATGTTTTAACCTTGGGCAGACAAGCTGTTCACACACACACACCCACACACACCCACACACTTTGGATAAGTAGTCACCTTATCCACATTGTAAATTGTTGCCTTCTTTAAAGTTATTAGTAATTTAAGATTAATTATTAAATTAAATGTAATAAGATAAAATAAATAAAATAACTTGACTTGATCATTTTGTTCACAACATTAGACCTGTCCTCTAATCTCTACTAGAATAAGATAAGTGTGCATGTTTGGATGTTTTAACACTCCTGTAATGTACCTAATCTTGATATCTTTTCATTACAGAGCTGGGAAAATGGTGTATTGATTAGATTCTGATCCGTGCAAGTCCAATTTTGACTGACTTTAGTTCTAATGTTAATGTTAATTTGACTTCAACCCATAAGTAATTATTTAAATTAACTCTAAATGTCACATGATGATGGATTAGTGTTCCACATTTCTTCCACTAATTTGTTTTACAATTAGGCCAAAGGTAAAGAGAGACATTGATGACCTTGTGTCCCTTTTGTTAGTACGTGGTTCCATTTTGTCTATGGCCTTGGACGGCTTCACTAAAAGTCACCCAGTTCTGCCCTGCTGCAGTCCGGCTGAGTGCAGTCACAGAGATGCTATGGCTGCTCTACATGACATTAATGGTCTGGTCTGAATGGACACCATTTCCTGCTCCCAGAGAGAATGACACTCCTCAAACTGAACATTACAGCCGTTGATACTGTCTCACATGGGTCTGCTCCCCCCCACTGAGCCATGAACTGAAAGCATGACATCTGCTATGAACACTTGGAAGCCTCCCTGTCACACCAGCACCAACCCTTGGGTCAGTCAGATGAGACTAACGGCTTCACTTAGGGCATTTGGTTCAGATACATGACTCTCGTTACCGCAGAGTGGGTTGTTTTTAAGGCTATTCATACTGCTATGCAGAGGATGCCTGTAAGTTGGCGAGCTGGTAAAAGCCCCTACTATTGTTTCAAATAGGCCTAATGTCAGGGGTCTCTTAATGTCTAGTTCTACATGTATTCACATTATATAGACAATGTTTCCACCTGGTAAAACTAAAGGCTGCACAAAACTCAGGCTACAATACAACCATTATGTTCTGCTCTAACGATTCAATGTATAGATTCTACATCAAAACAATTAGCTTTTATTGTTTCCAATGATAACGTCACCTTAAGTGGAGGAATGCAAACCTGTTTTCAAATGTAAGGTTTTGATTTTGTTTGACATTTCTCAGTAATGACACCCTCAGACACCCAATATCATTCATGCTATGCCATCAGTAATAACTCAGATGTTAAAGGGATGACTTTTCCTCCCAAATCAGATATTTTTCAACAAATGTATCAATTTCCTGCATAATATATGTTTATCACAATGGTTTTTTGTAAGCTGCACACAGGTGATACTGAGTCTTCTCGATTAATAGATTATAAACTATACCATGTTTAAATAGACTCCTAAGTTATTATTTCATATGTACCATATGTAAGAAAAGGGAGGGAAGAGTCAATTATATTGAGTAATTGATTTTATATTGGGTAATTTATTTCTCAAACCTATGTTTTATGGAAGAGACTAAATATTTCTGATAAACTAATATTTTATCAAAAGGTAAATGGTGAATTAATATACATTTAGAATCATTGAGAAGGGGTTATATCCACAGGGACTAGCTCACCTTTAACTTACAATAACATGTCTCTGCTATGGACTGATGAGTATATGATTCTTGCATGTTCAATGACTAACACAAACCTTCAAAATGATAATGTGCATGTGTCAGGAAGGCTCCCAAATAATTCTGAGGGGCCTATCCTATTTTTGTAATTAAATGATAATGTGCTAATCCATTACTTTGAGTTGTCTTCACTCAGAAAAAACATCCCTATCAAGTGTTAACCCAATAACTAGGACACACTCTCCGGGTGCAGAGAGCACCCCCAGCCACGTGCAAGGAAGCACAAGGTCGTTCGAGATGAGAGGATGCTTCTCTTCACCTTTCTGCTGAGAGGGGGTTCTTTTCTTCATCTTTCTGCTCGGTGGGCTCTAGCAGACAACCCTGCAGGACGAGCGAGGGTTTCAGAGGCTTCTATAATACAATGTTCCATGTTTCTTGGAGGAGTTTGATGTCTTCCTAACCTCTCCCATCACGGGGGGGGACACCTGGATGCATCAGGAATACGCAGTTGTACTCAAGCAGATAGCAGAAGGAATACCGGCAGATGAGCCTCCGTCTCACTGGGGGGTCAGCTACAGTGCTCACTGAATGAGCCACACAAAAGCAGAGCAATTGGGGGGTTGAAATATGGCGCTCTGATGAAGAAGAGTTTGAGCCAATCAGCACCTCAGTGCTAATCTACAGTATCAGGATGCCTTTACACACCAGACACTCGGTGTCATAAAGGGAGGAGGAGAACGAGTCAGGAAGACTGACGGACATGTTCTTCCAGCTCTTGTACAAAGATGAACTTTGAATTGAATGACCAGATGTTTAAAGATGTACAATTAATGATTGTTTTTTATATTTCCAATGACCAGACATGTGTTAAATAGTGGTGATAAATATATTTAGTCAGATCAGATTACATTTTCACACTAAACAAAATTAATAAATAAATATTCTCAGATTATAAGGTATTGAATAATAAGATATTTCTAATATTATAACAGATAATGTTAATATCCTTAATCATCCAGCAATCAGGCTTAACAACACTACTCTTTAATGTATTACCCCATGCACAGACAGACATAAAATGCAGCATATTTGATCCTCAAATTAGAGAATTATAATTTAAAGAAATTGATATTCTATATTCAACATTAGATAAACACAGAAGAACCCTTTCCAAGTACCATAAGTAGATTTTCAGGTAAGTATGGCTAATAAGAATAAGTGATAGACTTAATTTGGTACAGATCAGTTGTAGCATTTACAAATGTATGAATTAAAGTTTTAAGAATGTTTAATCTTTCCTTTCCAGGTTTTTACAAAAGTCTTTGAATATTTGCCTAACTTTTCCTTTTCAGACTAAAATGAATGTATTGATTTTACTAAGACTAAGTGCCTTACTCTTGACTAAAGCGTAATGAAGTAAACGTAAAGTAATCCTAAAATTGAGGACACTGCAACTTTGTGGATTACAGATTGATCAAATCACCACTGTGAATTTTATGCCTTAGCTGGATCTCTTATGATCCTAAGTTTGAAATGCTTTTGACTAGTGATTGCCTTAAAGCAAATCTTTAGGCTGTTTCTGGTTTTGATTTTATAGTTTGATAAATGACATTAACTAATGGTTTAAATGATAAAAGATATTAGTTTAAAACAAATATTTTGCTATTATGTATCTGTGTTTTATGCGTGTTCATTATTATGCTTTTGACAAAAGATGCTCCAAACACTGATGAGAGATAATTTTTCCTATTATGATTGCCTGTATCAATCATTGTGATTGAATGTTTCAATCTTACTCTACTTTGTGATGTAATTGAATGTAAGGTGAGACCACACTCAAATCTGAAGACGCCTATTGATTTAAGTATTGACCAGAATTATTAGACTAATGTTTTAAGGTTATCAAAAATGATAAAAAGAGAGGAACTGTTAAGGAATAATTCTTCTAGATATCTAACCTTTTACTCTGACATGTGTTATTTCCTTTAAGGAAAGGCCTTGGTGCCATATGTGTTGTTGTCCCCAGTGTGAGACCGGTCAACTTGACTGGCACGTAGGGTAATTGTTGTGAGAACACTGAAGCACTTCTTTATCGGTGTTTGTGGGCTCTCGGATGTGAAATCCTTGAGGCCATGAGCGTTGGACGCAGATGATTCAGTGTTTAGTCTACTCCTTCAGAGATGTTGATTTCTCTCTGTGAACCTGTTAAAAGGTCTAGCATAGAGAGAGGCTCTTCAGAATTGACGTGGCAACTCTACCGTGTGGTCAGAACCTCTGACTCTTTGATTTGTGATGTGAATCCTCCGGCCGAATACTCTGAATAAACCCATCAGTGTTTGACATCAAAGCTCCAACTCTCACCGTGTCTCCTTCCTGAGTCGGTGACTCCATGCATTACTACACAGAAGTTTCCTCCACACCCACCACTGCTGAAGAGAATTGTACTCACTCTTAGATAAACTGTAGTTTTCCCAAAAAACTTAAAAACATTTTTTAAATGGTTGTCGGCCAACAGAGAAGCATTAAAGTGCCAATACACACTATTACACTTAACATGATTCATAAAAAAGTGAGACCTGTACGAGGAAATGGTCAGAGATTCCCACTGGACTGATGGAGCAGCTTCTGCTTACATTCATGTGATGGTTAAACACATAGACACGGTCCAGCCTAGCTAGAGACAACAGGTTATCCCTAGAGTGCACCCACGTGTACTGCCGCTGGCCCGGGTGGAAGTGCCTCCACACATCACACAGCTCAAAGGTTTCTGTGAGTCTCATTAAGGCACTCTTTGAGGCAGCATGCGGCTCCTGGTGGTTCCTATCCAGCACAGGGTTCTCTGTGCAGTTGAAGTCCCCCCCCAGGAACAGATACTCCTCACTATCACAGGTGCTAAGAGTATCTTTCAGTTTCTCAAAAAACAAAAGCCTCTCTGCGCCCACACAGGGAGCATAGATATTTATAAAACATATTTTAACTTTTTCAAATTCAGCATTTATTTTTAGCAAGCGTCCTGGGATGACCTCATCGACCGTACAGGAGAAGGGTGCAAAGCCCCTCGCAAAGAGAACTGCAACCCCTCCACTATTGCTGCACTTATGGCTGAAGAAGCCCCCCCCCCTCCCTCCTCCAGTCACTCTCGTTCTCAGCAGTGCTGTGAGTCTCCTGAAGAAGCCCCCCCCCCCACTCCCTCCTCCAGTCACTCTCGTTCTCAGCAGTGCTGTGAGTCTCCTGAAGAAGCCCCCCCCCACTCCCTCCTCCAGTCACTCTCGCTCTCAGCAGTGCCGTGAGTCTCCTGAAGAAGCCCCCCCCCCCCACTCTCTCCTCCAGTCAGTCTCGTTCTCAGCAGTGCCGTGAGTCTCCTGAAGAAGCCCCCCCCCCCTCCCTCCTCCAGTCACTCTCGCTCTCAGCAGTGCTGTGAGTCTCCTGGAGAAACGTCACATTTAAACTCTTGTTTCCTAACAAAGTAAATAAAGATGCTCTCTTAGCATCCCCTCGAGCACCGTTAATGTTTAAAGAGCCCAGCTTTATGTCACTCATAATTAAATGATAGTTGCATCCTAACAAAATCAAAAACCTGGCTGAAGAAAAATAAAAGAGAAAGAATAAAAACAAGATGTACTCATTCATCATTCTTTGCATTTCCCTCTCTAACCCTCTGAAGTATCTTCTTTAACCCTCTCTGGGCTGCTGAACACAGGTTCCCCTGAGGCTTCTGGGCGCCGCATGAGAGCCCTGCAGAATTATGAAACATCTGCAAATCAGCAAAATAATTGATCAGCCTGCGAGCCCATATTATGTTGTGATAAGTGTTCATTTGACATATAAATGTGTTCTAGTGCACACATTAAGTTCCAATATGCAAATCAGGCCATGTGTTTCGTGATATTTGCCATGCAACATTATGCTGTACAATATAATATTTAGCCTCACAATATAGACATTTTTAAACGCTAACTTTCTAAATAGGCTTTTTTGCTATGTCTGCTAATGCAGTAGCTGATAGGATGGGTCCCAGTTCCCTGGGCGGATCGCCGTTTACCTGAGCGGGTCACAGTTTAACACAGATGAAGACTTCTCCACGCTGCTTTCAAACTGTGAGTAAACACGTGTGCTTCACTTGGAGGCTGTCTGAAGGTGTACACAGGTCTCAGATGGACTTGGTATCACATTAAGAACGATATTCAGTAATAAGTCTGGCAACAATAGCTGGTTTAAATGATTTATTGGAGCTTGCAATGTTTTGAACAGACATCCCCAGTCAACTCGTTTTTCTTGTTGTAGTCCTCGCTGTTCGCGTCCGGATATCGCCATCGTAACCACAACCTCACACACTGGTACTGAATGTGTATCAAAGTCTTCCTACCGAGCCAAATATACCAAAAGATTTATGTAAACGACAGAAGAAGCGATCGAAATGTGTATTTCAGTCGAAGGCCACCTCTGTAAACCAGTTGATCGGGAAACCAGTTAATCCGGAACACCGCGTTCCGGATTAACGCGTCACCCGCCCTCTCCGGGCACGCGCGGATCAGGTGTCCTGCCGCTCCACAACCAAAACATCTCAAAATGTCAGACGTTACATGGACAGTATACACAAAATCATCAATTTTAAACTTGAGGCCAGATTAAGTTCCCCTTCATCCTTCTTCAGGACCATCAGCACCTGTCTCCTAAAAGACACAACGTGCTTGAGGTGCGGGGATTTACAGCCCAGGGGGATCATCTTAATGGGAGACGCAAGCTGCCCGTGTCGAGCCAGCTCTCTCTCCAACAACTCGTTTCTAAGAACGGGGGCACATTTGAAATGATTACTTTTTTAGCAGGAGTGACAAGGGGTAGCACGGGGACCAGCGTCCCTTAATCACTAGCCCACTCTCCACCAGCTGGTCAGCTTTCTCCGTGCAGTCTAAAAAGATAACCACTGCACTGTTCATGCGGGAGGCAGATTAGACTCTGCCATATCCCCCCACAGCCCCCACAGCCAGACCACACTCCTCCACTGACACACCGTCAGGTGGAGAGAGCTTGATGGCGTGTTGGCGAGTCAGTTCTCTAACCCGGCGCAGCTGCCACGGGACGAACCAACATTTCTTGCTTAATGTTCAAATTCTTAGCAATCTGTTATAACTGTTTATTTGTCTATTTGTGTGTATTTGTTATAGATGTTGCAACTATACAGACCTTTGGCAATACTGTATGTTACTATGGAGAGAGAGAGAGAGAGAGAGAGAGAGAGGAGAGAGAGAGAGAGAGAGAGAGAGAGAGAGACACACGAGAGACACAGAGAGAGACACACATTGACCTGCAACAAAAAAAAAAAAGGAGGTGATGTCAGGGTACTGACTAACAAAGAGACAGATGACTTGATTACCTGAGCAGCTGAGAGTCAGGGTGGAGGAAGAGGAATGTGAATATGAACACTCCCTCAGAGCAGATCCAGACTGAGCACAGTCAGAGCTGATCCCCCACACAGATCTCCATGAGGACTCCTCTCTCTCTCCCACAGAAACAGCAGAGCCACAGTCGAGCTCTCTGCAGAAAACACCTGCTGCCTTCAGGGTCCAGAGAGAGTCATAGCCCCCCACTGGTCTCCAGTCTCCATGTTTCACCTCCAGGTCTCCTGCACAGCGACTCTCTCCTCCCACCAGTCTGACCTCATGAGGCTCTGAAGAGAAACAAGAGAGAGATCAGAGAGAATAAAGTGAGTTTGATGAGAACAGAATGAACCAATCACAGCTCCTCTCTACCTGAGCAGGTGAGGCTAACAGCTGTGCCAGGTGAGCAGGTGTTTCTCTCTGAGGCTGAGCTACAGTCCAGGAGAGCAGACTCATGGCCTCCACACTGGAACTCTTTGGTCCACATTGGAGCCTCCCCTTCTCCATAGAGCGCCCCCTGGAGGACTGAAGGAGCCCCACAGCCCAGCTGCCTGCAGACCACCTGAGCATCCTGCTGGTCAAAGTCAGCCTCACACACTGAGGACCAGGACGGGTTAGACAGGTCAGACTTCACCTCCAGTCTACCTGAGCACAGACTGGTCCCCCCCAGCAGCCTGACAGAGTCTGGAGAGGACAGAAGATCAAACAGAGAGAGGTCAAAGACACAGAATAAAAGAGATGATCAATATTTCAGATTCAAACTGGACTCAGTTCCAACAAGAGTTCATGATGAACAACAGAACACTTCTTTACATCAGCACAGACTGCAAGCAGTGTTTCCATATTCACTGGAACTACTGCACCCTTTAGAGGATGTGAGAGATGATGTCATTGGTGGTTTCACTGATGGGCTTACCTGAGCAGGTGAGATTCAGGGTGGAGGAAGAGGAAGATGAATATACACACTCCCTCAGAGCAGATCCAGACTGAGCACAGTAAGATCTGATCCTCCACACACGTCTGTTTGAGGACTCCTTTCTCTTTCCCACAGAAACAGCAGAGCCACAGTCGAGATCTCTGCAGAGAACACCTGCTCTCTTCAGGGTCCTGAGAGAGTAAGGGTCCCACACTGGTCTCCATTCTCCCTCATGGTTCACCTCCAGGTCTCCTGCACAGCGACTCTCTCCTCCCTCCAGTCTGACAAAAGGCTCTGAACAGAAACAACAGACTCTTGTACTTTAGTTTCTTGCAGCAGATGTAATATTTAATAATGATTACTAAAATAAAGATGTTGTATCATGAACCCCTGAATGATGACCCAAGCAATGACTGATAGTGATGG